>RJWM01004057.1:26388-105813 GCA_004363535.1 Dasyprocta punctata | reverse complement strand
ATAATATCATTTGTACAGCTCTCTGTAAGTACCATAATATAAATTAATGTGCTCTTGTTTTGAGCATGAAATATGGAGAACTTTTTGTTGTTAATTTCTTCATTATGTTTCCTAAAAAACATTCTGACTTCTTAAAGAATAAAGTGATAGTTCATATTTTATAAGGAAAAGTACTATCATAGCCTTTGGAATTATATTATGCTAAACAACTTTCAGAATGAGAGTTTCTAACAGAAAGTCAAAGAAAACAGCAAGATGTCATTATTTCCTACCTTGTTAAGAGCATAAAAACAGCTAAAATATTTCTGAGCTTTAACCTTCAATTAGAGTAAATATAGACTAAGGCAATAACTATATATATCTGTTAATTGATATCTATGTTTTATAGTAGCAATTTTTTACATTTAGCTATTATCTTTTTTTCAAAAGTATGCTTTTATTTATTTATTTATTTTTAATTTTATTTTGAAGATAGTAAAATCCAACAGAACATAATAGAACGAAGTCAATCAAAACAAAGCAGTAGAACTGGTACAGAACTTCAAAGAAAGATAATGTGAATACAATAGCTACTATAGTATATCTTGTTATCTTCAGAATAGCTGACCATCCCAACAGGTATAGTAGAATTGAACCAAAAACAAAACAGAATAAAACCAATAAAAACAGAATATAAAATAAAGCAAAAAAAATAATAATGATCAGAGTAAAGCAAAATAGTGAGAACCATATTGGGCCTCGAAGACAAGATAGTGGAGAATCCTCCATATTTGCTACATCGCTTACTGTCATCTTCCAAAGAGATACTCAGGTTGCTGACCTGAGGCCTGCAAAATCTACAAAACAATAACTAGCATTTAGTTGCTTAATGTTCCTTAGTTGCTATCAATTTAGCCAGACCTCCGAACCAGCAGGTTGCTTGGGGGCGGGGGGGTTGTCCTTGATTCCAAGCCCGCATGCTCGGGCCCAGCGGGGTGGGTCCAGGAAGGGCCCATTCTCATTCTCCTCCAGGGGTCGACGTGGGTCGCCCAGTCCCCCAGAGGGCAGATCAGTTGTCTCGTGATCGGGAGCTGGTGTTGCTCGGGCCCCTAAAAAGTATGCTTTTAAATGAAAGCTTTTACACTACGTTTTCAGCTTTGGCTTTTTTGTTGTTTTCTTTACAAATACGTATTTGCCATAGGTATGAATTTTTCTGTACATAAAAATGGCACAAATAGCATAAATTCCATCAAGTCTGTTTCAGTTGATTAAAGCAGATGGCAGAAACAGGCAAAATGCAATATCTTACAAAGTACAATTTTTAAAACAGATATTTCTAATTGTTTTAGGTAATTTTTGGCTGTAAAACCATAGTAATATTTGTTTAGGTTTAAATTGTTCTGTCTTTCACTGGGATATTTTAGTAATACAATAATGATTAATTTGTTTGGCATTTATAGTCTTGATATATCTTTTTAGAAATTTCATTAAAGTACATGTACATAAAGTAATTTGTATGAGGAAAACATCCACACATTGTATTATTCAATAGGTAGAGTTCACTAGGTGGACAAAAGTAGTAAAGAAAAAGAAATTCTAGGAGGATGAAACAGCATGTACTAAGTTCAGAGATATAAACATAATACATAATACAGCCAAGAAACAGCAAGCAATTTGGTGTGGCCTGAACTGACAGCAAGAGAACCCACTGGGTTATTATTTTGATGTTACAGATTTATTTATCTCTTAGGACTTGATACAATGTAATTCTAATTCCTGTCCACAACTTGAGTTATTACTGGTCTTTTATTCCATAGCTTGACTTCTTAATGTGTGGCCTCCCACTGATATTAATAGCCATACTTTCCTTATAGTTAAAGATAACAAGACCTTGATAAGAAAGTTTAGTTCCAATTAGATTACCAGATTAGACTATTAGAAAGAAGTGGACAATGCTATCGAGGCAATCTTAGAGTTCAGTATTTCTTTAAGATTTTGTATTTTATTAACTCTATCCAAGTTAAAATACTTAACAAAAAAAAAATGGGATATAAGGTCATCCCTGGGATAAGAGGAAAGTGTAGGAATAGGAGTGATAGTATGCACTGTCAAACTGTACCTCATGTAATTGTTACAACTTTATGAGGCAAATACTCTTCCTATGAGTATTTTATAAGAGAAAAACTAAACCTTAAAGAGGTTTGATAATTTTCACACAGAATAGAAATAATATGCACTAATTGTCAAAATGAAACTCATTTAATCTTTACAATTCTGTGAGGCAGATATTCCTTACAGGGAGAAAACTAAACTTTAGAGTCAGTAATTTTTATTTACTCACCAATCTAATAATTGAAAAGAGTTGGGACTCAAATCCAGTTCTGTCTGATTTCAAATCTCTTGATGACAATGCCATATTTCTACTTACTTATAAATTCAGAAAGACAGGTAATTGTGTGAAAAAAATTAGCCATGAGGGGTGGGGAGGTAAGATAGTAAGTACTCGATTTGGGTTAGGACAAGGATTAAAAATATCACATTTTTTGGAAAACCTACGTTTGAATTTTTCAAAGAGGTATGTATAATTGCATTGTAGAATATATAGATTGCTAATATAAAACAATTCCTGGGAATTTTAAACAAGCTAGTTTACTTCTTTTTCATGTCAACAGAATTAATGATGAAGAACAAGTTCAATAACAATAAACATGTTGCTATTTGCAAAGAAATGTCAATTATTTTTAAAAATGTATCTTTTTTTGTAAAGTAAATAGTGCAGTGGTAAAAATCCAGCACTTCCATCAATCTAGAGCTTTTTTCCAATCTAGACTTTTTTTGTTGTCATTGCTTCTAATACAGTTTGAGTATCCCTTAATCCAAAATGTTCGGGGCCAGAACTATTCAAGATTTTGGATTTTGGAATATTTGTATAACCATAATAAGGTATCATGGGATGAGAAAGTCTAAACATAAAATTTATTTATATTTCATAGTCATTTTATACGGAAAATGAAATTATGTGCAATGTGTCTAGTGTGCTGTATTTTGACTACAACATGTCACATGAGGTCAACTTCCACTTGTAGCATTATGTCAGTACTCAAAAAGTTTTCAATTTGGGGGCATTTCAGATTTTGGATTTTGTATGAGAGATATACAATTATCTTTATTATCCACTAGTATTTACTAAAGGTTTTTTTTTTAATTCTAGTCTATTTGATGGAGAACATTAAAATTAGAAAATTGTATTCCAGGGAACCGCGTGTTGTGGGAATAGTGAAAATTAGAACAGGAAATCACAAAGGGAAAGTAAAATGTAGTTAAAACAGTCAGAAAACAAACGTAAATCTTATATTTATCTCACAGAATGAAAGATGGGGAAGAGAGCAGCCAAGTTGTATCTCTTGCTAATCAAAGAGATTTCAAAGAGAGTGGGAAGAGGTAGACATTTGCTGGTTACTAAGCAATTAGCAACTGGACAGATATACAATCAACCTGCAGAAATGAATTGCTTTCTTACACATTGCCTAGAACATTTGTTTTGCAGATTATTTCTAATTTGTTCTTGAGATCTTTCTCTGGAAAGTGGCTGTAATTCCAGCCTTATCCTGACAGGGAGGGCTCCAGAGGAGGTGGCTGTGGATGTTTACAGTGTGCTTGTCATAGGATACTTCTTTATCCTAGTAGACGGTATAATGCCTAAGTATCTCACATGTGATCAGGTGTCCCTCTCACTGCTTTATACTAGCAGACACACTTGACCTAGTGTAGTTTATTCCTACCCCAAGATAGCCACTCTGTAGGGATGCCCTGACCAGGAATGAAGTTAGAAATTGACATGTTAGTCAGGTGAGACACAAAGGAGAATAACAATTCATATGAAATAACAGTTCTATTACTTACAGATTCTAGAGAGAAAAGCATGCTTCTTAGGGTCTACAGGAACAAGAGAACCACCCAGGATATGCACACTAAGCACACAGCAGGTAGAGAGCAACAGAAAGAGAGAGAGAAAGAGAGACTTGTAGGCCAAAACCTTTATAGGTGCCCAACCCAAGCAAGTTTCCTATAGGAAATTGTAATCGATTGATACAAAGCGAGAAAGCATGAGTTCCGTGGGGCCTCACTATGACTGAGAGGTGGTCACTGTGGCATATCTAGGCAGTCTTTGCAGTTTGTAAGGGGTAAGCAGAATGAGTCAATTACTTTGTCTTTAACTCTTGTAAAGAGAGGTATTCAGCAGGAGACAGTTGTAAAAGTCAGTTATCTGGATGGACCCCACTGAGGAACAGGAAAAGGCAAAGAGCTAGAAATTGAGCCCAGGGTGAATAAGCCCTCATTCTGGTATAAGAAATTCCAGTTTATTTTCAGAATGGATGCTATGGCAAAGTAAGTTAAAGGAATTCACTACATACGTTTAAAAAATAGTGTAAGTAAAAAAAACCACATTCATAGTTAACAGTAAAAATTGAGGAGTGAATGATACTGCACAACCCTATTTAGAGCTCATTGCCTAATTCAGATTCAGTTATCAGCCTACGGAAATAGGCCACCTACCCCTGACAATCAGCAAACTCAAGGGACCCTTATGGGTGTCCCTGCTCATTTCAAAGCAGTTATGGATGTGACCACTCTGTCTATTGTCAATGATCTGACTTTACTGGTTTGTCAGAGGGCAAATGTTGTGGCTATCCATTGGAAAGAAAAGGGTTAAAAACCTTAACACAAGAGCTCTGGTTAAAGACATCCTTGCTCTCTGTAGGTCTCATAATTTAGCAATAAACTTTTTGATGGCAAGGCCCATTATTCCTCCCATGAGTTCCAACCTCCTAACCACTTTTTTACCTAAAGTGAAAGACTTTCTGTAAGAGAGAGGAATTTCAACTGCAAATGTAATTTTAAACAAAATACAGGTGCTTACATAAAATCCACAGGTGCTAAATGACCCCAGGAAAAGACATG
Source organism: Dasyprocta punctata (assembly GCA_004363535.1). Taxonomy (NCBI): domain Eukaryota; kingdom Metazoa; phylum Chordata; class Mammalia; order Rodentia; family Dasyproctidae; genus Dasyprocta; species Dasyprocta punctata. The sequence goes on along the minus strand of RJWM01004057.1, from coordinate 100,872 downwards.
CTTCAGAAAATCATATCTGCTGTGTAGACTCTTTCTCTGTATCCTCAAATCCTTATTTAAAAAAAATCACAGTCTTTCACCCTACCTGCAGGATTCCTCTCTTGAAACTCACTTGTGTACTCCTATCAAAATAAATTCTTGTCTTTTCTAAAGGAGGAGGAAAACTGAGGGATAAATGAAACATAAAATGTGAAAAATTTATGTAAAAAATTAGAACCTATAAAAATACATAACCAACTAAATGGAGATGTACCATGTTTCTGGATAGGAAGACTCAATATTATAAAGCAAAGCAATTCTGATCCAGAGTGTGTGTGTGTGTGTGTGTGTGTGTGTTTGTGTGTGAGGTCTTGAGACAGAATCCATGGTAAGTGTTCTATTAATGAACTATACCTCCAGTTCAAGAACTTTTTAAAATTGCATCTTATTAGCATATTCTAATAATTGCATAGATGAAAATTTATGAACATTATTAAGTTTAAAAAAGAATAATAATAGGGAAGGGAATTTATGCTATTAGAAATCAAGACATACTATACAACTAGAATAAAACAGTAAGATAAGATTAGCTTAAAAGTAAACAAATAGATCAAAGGAAAGGATAGAGTTTAGGGAAACAATTCTTAAGTACATTTCTTTAATTCTACAGCATTCTTCAGAAGTTCCACAGTTGGACTAAGCTTCAATTATCTACAGTACCAACCTATTTAGTACCTATTTATACTATTTATTGGCTTTTCTCCCTTCTCCATTTCACTTTTTCTACACCTCATTTGCTTCCTAGGATCACATGTGAATTACAATGCCTATATTCAAGTTTCTCAGAGTCTGTTTTTGGTGGAACCCAATATAAAATAAGAGATATTTAATTTAATGCTCTACAGGCTTCTGTGTAATATTAGTTTTTCACAACAGCAACATGTAGGATGTGGGTCAAACAATGTGGTTAAAATTATTATCCTGACCACATCTTACCTGTGAACTTTGAATACGGTTTTCTTTATTAAAGGAAGACCTCTTAAATAGAAAACACTACCTTCATACCCTCTCGAATCTCTTAAAATTTAGATCTAAAATTCCATATACATTTGTAGCTCATTCTGCTCTTTTCCTTTCATCCTTTTATTGGTGATAAGTTAGTGATTATTTTCCTATTACAACACATAAACTCCAGAAAAGCCATCAACACTGATAATATGGCACGCACACATTTGACTTTTTTTAACTTTTCTTTTTAATTAATATATAACAATTATACCTTTTATGGGGAATGGTATAATTTTCAAATATTTGTATACAGTATGTGCGATCAAATCAGGCTAACTGGCATTTCTGTCTCCTTATCATTTCTTTATGTGTGGAGTCTTCAGTCTTCTGGTTTTTCATAAAATACTATAGGTAACTGTAAACTATAATCACCTCACTGTGGGGTAGAACATTAGACCTTATTCCTCTTGTCTAACTATATTTTGGTACCCATTAATCAGACTTCCTCTATTCCTCAGCCTCTAGTAATCACTATCCTACTCTTTTCTACTTTAAGATCAACTCTTTTTCCCTTCTGCATATGAGAAAGAATTTGCTTTCTTTGTCTGGTTTATTTCATTTAATAAAATGTTCTTCAGTTCTACCAATTTTGCAGTAAACAATAGGATTCATTCTTTTTATATCTGAAAAAATTCATATATATGCATATATATCATATGTTCTTTATTCATCCATACATCTAGGTTAATTCTTTATTTTGGCTACTGTGAATAGTGTTGCTAGGAACATGGGAGTGTAGCTGTCTCTCTAACATATGAACTTTATTTCCTTTGGATATATAGTTAGAAGTGGAAATTCACATATAGAGTTTAGTAAGGTGGAATTATTAAAACGTCTTGAAAAAAATTTTACAGATATACAAATCTGTAAATATCTACCATTTGTAAATCTGCACTTAGTGGCATTTATCTGTTCCACATCTAAAAATGCTTGCAGGTTTGTGCACTATAATACTATAACTAAAAGACATTTTAAAACATTATTCCTGAAGAATGTGTGAGTATTAATCACCAAAAGAATATGGGGAAGTGTGGAAATCTGGATATATAACCCAGGGAATTATAGAATAGTTTCAACAAATGAACTCAGGAAATACCATTTATTCCTACTCTAAACTGAGAGCTGTTCGTCAAACAGGAAGTGGGAAGTTGAAAGCCTAGGCTAAAAAGGAACACAAGCTTAGAAACAGAAAAAAAAGGCAGTCAAAGAGAGATGTGATATTATTCTGAAAATCTAGTGTTAAAAAATCAGTCATGGTATGGCATGGGCCACAGAGAAATCATTTGAGAGTTCATCACAACCCGAATGTAAGTGCCATGACTCAGATAAATCTCATAAATTCCCCAATGGACTAGCAAAAGGATAGTTTTCATCACAGTTGATAATAATGGGATAATGGAAAAGGAATATTTATCAAGTGATATACATAATGCTCAGTGACCACTTATATCAGAAACTGATTCTACTCATTAAATTAATACAAATCCTTATAAAAATACCACCATACCTGTAGTTCTAAGAATTAGCTCCAATAAAGTTCTAATAAAGAGAGATGGTATCTAAAATGAGCTCCAGTGGTCTTCCTCTAAAAGTGAAGAAGAATTATTCAGCCTGAATCTGTTCAGTAGCAAAAAATAAATAAATAAATAAATGTAACTAGAGCACTGAAAAATTATAAATAGGTTATAAATATATAAATGGAAAGTCATAGCTAATGTTTTCATATCTTTCCTAGTCTTAGTAGGAAGGAAGCAGTAATTAAGATCAGTTCTACATAGTACAGTAAAAGTATATAAAATTTCTTCATTAATGTGGGTTCTGTTTTTCTCAATTATACCTTCATAATGTTTCAAGTCAAAATTCCCTTTGACTACTACTTTGACTACTACTGGCACCAGGAACCAACAGATAAAAAGTAGTCAAGGGTCTGGTACTCAGAACAACAGATATTCATACTTGGTGAGTGGCATACAACAAAGAAGGTTCTTAAGGCAGGAATTTAGATTATGTACTAAATGTATCAGTGCTTACAAGAGTTTGCAGAACTGAAGCAAGCTCTTCAAAAGACTGCACATGCTTTGAATCATATTTAATGCACAAAGATTTATAAGATTGGCCTACAATGGCTGTCACAGAATCAAACGTAGACGAGAGCAAAAGATCTGTCTCATGTGAGAGATCCAAAGGAACCAGTTGAAGGTGGGGAACCCATGGCGATGTCCCTTAAGACATCATGTATCAAGAGACTGAAGAATCCACGATGGAAGACCGAGGGGTCTGTGCCAGGAGGTTAAAGGGTTGGCCCTAGAAGCTAAAGTGGGTCTTCCACGCCCAGAACAATGATGACTCAATTCAGTTGGGTGCTCCCCACTCAAGTTGACAATTAATCAATTAACCACCACAATACAGAAAAGCAAGAGTTTGGAAACAGCAGGAAAGGACTCTGAATCTGTTCATTCATGTTTAGCAGAATAATATGCCTGTTAGTTTGGCATAATGGGGGAAGAATCATTTACATAGGGTAGAACAAATATTTCAATTTTGATGAAATAACTTGAAGTGAAATAACTTTTAAAGTGAGTGAAAGTGTAGTATAATATATTCTGGCACCCTTTGAGTGACCTCTTACAGCAGCTTTAAGGACAGAGTAAGAATACATAGAATTCAAAACAAGGATTTTTCAGAGCATAGTCAGTTTTTTAATGAGTTACTGCTATATAACAAACAATGGCTTAAAACAACCACCATTTTTATTCACACGTAATTCTGTAAATCAAAAATTTGAGTTGGATTCACAAGAGTGATTCACCTGCTGACTTCATGGGAGGTCACTCATGAAGATACTATCGCCTGGTGGTCACTTAGGATTCATGGTCCAAGATGGGTTTAATCAAAAGTCTGGTGGTTGATGATGGTTTTCACTGGTCCTCTGTCTTTTTGTGTCTCTCAACCTCAAGGAGACTGGCTGGGGCTTTCTCATGTGGTAAAAGCAGCATTCCAAGAGGGCAAAAGCAAAAGCTTCAAAGGCTTCCTCATTGTCTAGGCTCAAAAGTCTCACAATGTTTCTTCCTCTAAATACTGTCAATGGAAAAGCAAAGTCACAGGACTTCCCAGATTAATGGGTGCTGAGAAAAGATTTAGAGATAAATAGTAAAGTCACAGTTGCAAAAATGGGCCTGTACACAAGTGAAAGAACTGTTGTGACTAGCTGTCTTTGTAAATAACCTGCTAGAAAAATATCTTTCTGTAAGAGTTGGAATAAAGCTGAAAAGCCCTCAAGAAGCCACCCAATACACGCACAAAGGAATCTTAGAAACAAACTGTACCACAAAGTACTTAAATGCTAAAGGAGTTAGGTAATTTCCCAAATGTTTACTTTGTTTATCTTAAATGCTTTTCTGCCAGCTCTTCAAATGACTGACCTCTTCACGGTATTGGAGGATCATTCAAATTTTGCCTCCTGGGAGAAGCTGTCCCAGATCGCTCAAAGTTAACTTTCCACATTTCACTACCATATTTTCTTCATGGTCATATGACAACCTGAAATAACATTTGTCTACTTGTTTATAATATATTTAAATCACTAAAAATGTAAGCTCCATGAGATTCGAGGTTCTTTTACTATGTTTAGCACAGTGATATCAGCTAGTGATTGAAAAGGTAGCAAGTTGAGGACAAGATTTTTATAGTAACTTCTCTACTAATATCCCAGATGTGGCTCAAGTCTTAATTTCTGCTATGAAGCCCACAGTAAATGGCACGATCTCCTTATCCCTGGGCTTACCAAGCATTTCCTGTACTAACATGCCTGATTGGAATTTCCCATTTTGTTAAATATTCAAGTGTTTGGAATATATCTAATTCACCTCATTTTCCATCATTTGCAAAACTGAGCAATATTTACCTTGTTATGAGAATCAAAAAAGCTTGTACTGTACAATACCTACCACAGTACCTGGCATAGCATAGGTACTCAATAAATGGTAGTTTCTCTAGTCCACAATTCAATTGTGAATAATTGAACTTGCACATATGTCGACCCCAATTGATATTACAATAATTTTGTTTTAAATTACTATACTAATTCTAGTCTCCTATTTCTGAAGGATTTTGACTCCTCAGATGGTTCTAAAAAAAACTGATCATTAATGCTTGCAATTTTCCAATGTACAAACCAGAAATACAACACGACTGGTATTCAACATCGGAATAACACGTTGAGTATCAAGTAAGATGTTGTTTTGAAGCATAGTCATTGGCAAAATTACCTGCTGAGAAATCTACCTGTTTTCTTAATCTGGCATTATACCATGCCTTCCCCCTTCTCCACAAAACTTAGGCCCTTCTTCAACTAGTCTAATGTTGCTTATTCAGAAGGTGATCACCCAATTTCTCAATTCCTTACAATTCTGCATTACAGTAATGGGTAAATAGTCTCTGTAATGGCATCTTCAGACTATCCATGCTCCAGTTATTCTATCATCTACTTTTATTAATGTTATTGTAATGATTTCTAGTCACGTTTTCTAGTCATAGCATGAAATTCTTTTCACTAAGCTAAATTTACATTAATGAATCTGAAAAGCCTGCTGTGTTTATCCTCGGAGAGTGTTTTCCCTAGATACTAGAAACAGTAGTTTGCTCAAATCACAGGGTCTTTCTCATTGTCCTGTTCAAATATATTCTGTTAATTCTTGTTATGTTAGACACCATCCTGCAGGCGAGGGCAGCATGGGGCATGAATTTGTCACTTTCTTCTTTAGTATAAATCTCTTCAGAAGCCCAGAGCAATATCTTTAAGTTGTTGATTCATTTCACTGTATTTATGTCTTAAAATATATTTTTTTACATCTAAGTAATTCCTTTTTCTTCTCTATTTCAACGCTGTGAGGAGACAATTAATGAGTAATTAGGTTCAGTTATGTCATGTCTCATATAATTGGCTAACATAAGCAGCTTGTGGCAGGTTTGATGTCATAAGCCACCACTTCTCCATTCCCTTGTTTTTGGTAAGTTTTTATTTCCAATCCTTACAAATGTTTTTCAAATTTTCATTGATATCTTTAAGCCTCCTTCTTTGACTCCCTACAGCACACCTTTGTTTTTTGTAGATGATTTATCCTTTTAATAAAGAAATTAAAAACCATTAGATACTATTTCTCTAACTTCTTACTCACCCCTGAAGATAAACCTGTACTACTATCTATATAAGTCTAATTTCATCACAGAGAATAAGATAAACATGAGCTATGCATGGCTAATCCCTCCATCATTGATACTAAACCATCCAAACTCTTTCATATCTTGCTAGTGTCTCTCTCTTTCACCATGTGAAATTTTTCTTCTCTATTAGAAGGATATTTTTGGACAAAAATTAATTTATCATATTAAAAATTAGATTTCCTTACTCATATTTATCCTCAAACCACCATTTCCCCTCTCATACAGACTTTTGTATGCATAGTTTTTTTTTGTTTTTATTTGTTCACAGTATGCTTATTGTCGGTTCAGTTTAACAAATATTTTTTAGCAACTAGTGTATATTACGCTATGTGCAACCATTGTAAAACTGCTTCTACTCTTGCTTTTTCATTAAAAGTGTATGCCTCAGTGACTTTTCTAGCCAATAGGACATAATACCTGATATTCACAATTTAAAGAAAGGGAGGTTTATTTCAGGTCATGTTCTTAGTCTATAGTTGGCCAGAACCAAGGTCCAACAGAGGAAAGTTGCTCCTCTTATGGTGGCTAGAAAGCAGAAAGCACAAGCAGAAGACAGGAAGGGAGACACACCCTTCTACGTCACACCAACAGTGACCTGCCTCTCCCAACCAGATTCTATCTTCTTTTAGCAAGTCAGCCCTAATACCCCCATAATCCAATCATCTTCCAAATACATGAGGCTTTTATAGTGATTTTAAACAGAAATCATAACATTCTTCCCTGGCCCCCAAAAAGATTTATGCACATCTCTTTATGCAAAAACCCATTTAATCCATCTTTAAAAATCACTAAAGTTTTAACATCTCTAGCACTGCTAAAAAGTCCAAGTCCAAAATATCCTCTGAGATGCAAAGCAAACTCTTAGCTGTGAGCTCCTGTAAAAATCAAAAAGAAAGTTAAACACTGCCAACATACAATGGCATAGAGAAAACATTTCTGTTCCAAAAGGGATGAAGAGGGAAACAGATGGGTATGAAATCAAAGCAAAACTAAAACCCAGCAGGGAAAGATTAAATTCTTTAGCTCTATGCACAGTACTCAGCATAAGCAGTGGTGAGATATGAACTCCATAGAGTTGGTTGGTCCTGCTGCTATGGCATTACCAGTGGATGTAGCCCCTATGGCATCTTGGGCTCACTCCTTGTGGCTTTAGACATTTCATGTCCCTGGCCTCTCTAACTTTCTGGGGTCTCCACTGCACTCTTGGCTTCATTCTCACAGCTTCACACACTGCCCTCTCAGGGGTTCACTATCTGACCTCCCAGGTCTTCTGAAATCTGACCCCACAACACTTGCATTTTGCATGCCTGTAACAAGCATGACATGGATGATTCCGAGGTCTGCCACCTGTTCAAGCAGTAGCCAGGTCACCTTGAATCATGACTGCCTCTGTGTACCTGCATGACTGAGCACTGGGAACTGAATCCTAGAGAATCTATGCCCTAGGTTATCCTTTTGGAGCAGAGTGCCCTGGAACTCTCTTCTCCAGTGAAAGGTTTACAGCACTTTTGAGCCCACAACGGGAGAGGTCTTGATGATTTTTTACATGCCTTAAAGCAATTTTTCCTATTTCCTGATGTAAAATATCTGGCTTCTTTTTAATGCTAATCTTTTTAGTAATCAAGTTCTTTTATTTAGCACCAACTTTGCAGGGTCTTTTGTGTGTGTGTGTGTGTGTGTGTGTGTGTGTGTGGTGAAACTGAAAACTTTTCAAATAGGCTTTTTGCTTCCAATTTTCAGTATAAACCTGGCTAAAAGCCCCCAACAGTATCTGTGGCACAGCCTGAACACTGGCCTGCCTTGAAATTTTCTCTGCCATATTAATTAGTCCACCATCCCTAATCTTAGTCTCCTGCAAAGTCTCAGAACATAAACAAAATGTAGACAAATAATCTGCCAAAGTGTAACACACATGGTCTGTCCTTTTCCCCAATTTAAACATCCTAAGTTTGGTCTTTAGAGTCTGCATTTTTATGAATATTCTGGTCTTTTGAGCTCTAACAAGTATCACACAGTAAGTTTGGATTGAGCATTCTAAATCTGCTTCTTAAACCAGCAATTCCAAATCTTCCCAGCTTCTGAAATACATAGTCAGATAGACTCACAACAATCACCAACTTCTGCTACTAAAAATTTGTCTTAGTCACTTTTCTTGTTGCTTGGACAAAATACCCTAATATCTGCAATTTAAAGGAAGAGTTTATTCTAGCTCATGTTTTTAGTCTAAGTTGGTAGGCTTCAAGATAGGAAGTTTTGGGGGAAGGGTCTGGCAGAGGAAAGCTGCTTATATAATGGTGGCTAAGGAAGCAGAGAGCAAAGGAAGAAGCTGGGAAAAGAAGTATAACCTTCATGATCACAGTCACAGTGACCTGCCTTTTCAAACCAAACCACACCATCTAACAGCAAGTCACCTGTAATACCCCCCAAATCCAATCACCATGAGGCTTTGGAGGTAATTTCATTTCATTTTATTTTAATTTTTTTTTCTTTTTTGGTACTGGTGATTGAACTCATGACCTTGTGCTTGCCAGGCAGGCACTGTGCCACTGAGCTATATCCTTGGCCCCATGGGGGTCATTTTAGATATTAACCAAAACATTGCACAGATTATCGCAAACCTTCTATTTGTCGAACACAAAGGATATATTTTCATCTTTGTTTTTTGACTTCTCTGCAGTATCTGAAGATTCTGCTCAGTCAGTCTTATCCTCTTGAAATTCTGTATTCTCTTATAATATGTGACCGTTTATTCTCTTATTTCTTTGAAGTTTCACCTTTATATTTTCTTAGTGGAAAAGACTGCAGCATAGGAAACAATTAAGATTAAAACAAGAAAAATTAGTCTGCCAAATTTTGCCTTGGCGAAAGTGGCAGAACTCTAATATATGTAGTCTATCAGGGACACAATCTTAGACCCAACAGATCTTTCTCTTTAGTTCAAGCTTTTTGAGAGCAGGGCCTTTGACACATTTGTTACATTATTTTTAGAACTTCCAAGAGTTTCTAGCACAGAATGGACAGTCAGTAATACTTTTAATAACAGAAATAATGCAATTTAATTCACCCTTTTAAAATATGCAAATCATTTTGGTATATTAACCAAGTTGTATAGTTGTTACCTACTACATAATTTTATAGCATTTTTACCTCAGAAAGAAACTACTCATTCATTAGCAATCACTTTTGTATACTCTCCCTCTTCCTAGCCCCTGAGAATCACTAATCCATTTTTCGTCTGCATAGATTTGCCTATTCTGAATACTTCATATAAACGTCTGGCTTATTTTATTTAGCGTAGTATTTTAAGGTTTGCCCATGTTGTAGCATATATCAGTACTTCATTACTTCTGTATTCTATTATATGAATATGTCATATTTTATTTATTGATCAGATTGTGGACATTTGTTTCTACTTTTGGACTACAATGAAAATGATGCTTTATATAATCATGCATAAATTTTAGTGTAGATATATGTTTTCCCATCTTTTGAGTATATAACTAGGGATGAAATTGCTGGATCCTACTTACTAGGCTCCAAGTGACTCTACTTTTTGTTGGTCTGTAATTTTTTTTTTATTTAAGAGAAAATAGATACAGAAGCTAGAAATAAAAGTCAAAAAAGACAGACAAACAATAACAACAGATCTGATACGATAATATTGTAGGTTTATACACTGAGGTGGTTGAAGTTTGGCAGTAGTTACAATATTGCACATCATTACCTTCCTAGGGGTTGGGGATATTGACAGATATAGACATGTAAGATTCATCAATTCAGGTATATTAACTTTTCTTTTTCAATAGCTATTGTATTTAGCAATATGGTTTTTTTTAACTGTCTTATTTATGCATATTTATAAATTTATGTCTTTTTCCTTATCTCGTCCTTCCTTCTTTTCCCCTTAGAATACCTTTTGGTTTCACTCTGAACTATTTTGATTGGTTATATTAGATCTGATGTTATGGGTAGTTATTTCAAGTGACTCTACTTTTAACATTTTGAAAAACTACCGAATTTTTTTTGCAAATTGGTTACATTATTGTCTAATACCACTGATAGGATATCAATAGGGAATGAAAGTTACAATTTCTCCACTTCCTCACCAACACTTGTTGCTATCTGTCCTTTTTTTTTTTTTCTTTTAAGCCTTTCTGGTAGGTGTGAAGTAGTTTTTTCTAGTGGTTTTGATTTGCATTTCTTCAACAGTTGATGTTAAGCATCTTTTCACATGTTCATTGGTTATTTGAATAATAGGTAAATATTTGATGAATGTATGAATGTAGATAATCATAGACACTGCATAGCTCTGAAAGATCTCATTAATATTTATGCAGAGTTACTGTCTGATGGCAACAAAAGATCCAAAGTGATAAGGAATATATTCTGAATCACCTAATTGTGAACAGTTAAAAGATAAACTTTGGCACAAGAAAATTTTGAAGAGTTTGAGCAGATAGCAATTTATGAATCAGGCAGCATCAGACTGAAAACACTTCAGCACTCAACTAGTAGGATACAAAGGGGAAATTTTTATAAACTATTTAAGAAAGCAAGACCAAAAATATATTTGATTCATTAAAGCGGAAAGTCCCTAGATGAGGTTCATTGTTGATTTCTGATTGGTTAAATCTCTAGTCCAAGGTTGGCTGGCAATTTCTCATAGGTTAAATTCATTTTATTTTAGTGTTCATATTGAAATGGGTTGAGGTTTGCTTACACAGGAATCCCAAGCATTTGTACCTAATCACCTGTCAATTAAAAAAAAATTGACAATATTTAAATGTCTTGGCTGGGGATATAGCTCAATGGCACAGCACCTGCCCAGCAAGTGCAAGGTAGTGAGTTTGATTCCCAGTATAAACAATAAAAGTCTTAGTTAATGTAACTGATATCTATGTTTGACTGCTCTTGTAATCAACATTGACATTTGATTTTGTAGTTATCAGAGGTGTTGAGTGCCTTTTTATTCTAATTTCATATTATATCAAGAAGATACAGTAAGAAAGAGGAAAAGACAAGGAGCTATATAGAACCAAGTTTCTACACTCAGAAAAAATGATTTAGTACTTTAATAGGTAAGGCCTGAAATGAAGAAAGAAAATCTGTACCATTTTAGCCTGCTATGGAATGCTATCTTTGTGCTTGATTTAGTGGTTTTGAATCAAGCACACTTATTTCTTCTAACTTAAAGATTTAAATTGACGTTTATCTTGTTGCATTCCTGATATAGATAAAGAAATGGTCTGAGGTTTTTTTTCTCCTTTAAAAGTCATTACCGGATTTCTCCTAAGCATTTAGTTTTTCCAGTGAAAAAAAATCTCAATTAACACCAGTTTAATTGTTCTACTGATGCTTTACTTTCTCAAGAAACGTAAAGCTAACAGAATACTAGTCTATTAAAAATCTCTCAGTACAGCATCTGAAGGAACTACTTGGCAATTTCTACAAAAACGTTGTAGCCAAAAAGCTGTTTTTTGTTCTTTTTGAATTTATTTCAGTAATGTTTGAACTTTTTATCCCCTAGAGGAAAGTCTTGTCTCCAGAGTATGACTTAAATCCAAGCTCCCTCAGGAAAGTTACTGTAATTATGTTTGATTGCTTCCCTTTTATCAGGGAGGGAATTTATAGTTTTAAATTCCAATTTTGTTGGGATTTCAAATGCAATCCTTTGGTTACAGGGAAAAAACAACAGACTTATGGCATTTAGGGTACCAAGAGTCAGAAATTATGACTCTAATCTGCCACTTAGTTTACCTATTAGTTATGTACTATAAACATGTACTAATAAAGAAAAGAACATTAGAAAATCTATTTTAGCTATTTTGAAATATACAATAGCTTATTATTGCCAGTGATGACCATGAAGCACAACAGATCACTAAACTTAAAAAAAAAATACTAATACCTCATAAAAAAACCCCACAAAATATAAAATAAAAATATGTATAAAGAAATAATGAAGGGGCATGATACTGGGGATTGAACTCACTGAGCTACATCCTCAATGATTCTGTTTTCTTTGAGACAGGACCTCCTTCAGTTGTCCCCTCAAATTTATCATCCAGAATAGCTGAGATTACAAACATACACCCACACCCAGAAGGAATAATTTTTGAGGTAAATAATTATTCATATTAATAGTACAATATCATAGATCTTAGTGATAACTTAACTATAATCCAAAAAGTTCTCATACATTCAATAAAAAACATGTTTACAACAATCAGAAGGTAACAGAACTTTTAGAATCTTTTGACAAGCCTTATATATTTGTTCATTACAAAGATTTTTGCATTGCCTTTAATTAACTCTGTGTATTCTTACACGTAAGAGCATTTTTTAAAAACATTTTTTGGTTCCTTACATTGCTGAATTTTAGAGTATTTTTCTTGCTAGAGATCAAACCAAGAACCTCATGAATGGTAGGCAAGTGCTTTATCACTGAGTGCTTTATCACATATCTTCTTATTTTGAATGTCCTTGTCCTCATAGTTGGTTTATTGCTTGTGCCAGAGAAGCATACTCATCAATTTGATTGACTTGGGAGCTGCCTAGATTAATAAAGCATACTTCTGTGTGTGTTTTAATGAGTGATGGAGGCATGACCTTGAGTATATATCAGGTCCCTAGTCCCTTTTCCTCTGGTGTTATTCCTCTGCTCTACTTCCTGGCTGCAGTGGCTTGAGCAGTTTTCCTCCATCATTCTCTTCTACCATGATATTCCTTCCTAGGAGACAGCCAACCAGGGACTGAACCCATGAGCTAAATTAAACCTCTCCTCCTTTAAACTGCAGGTATCAAGTATTTTGTGAAAGTGACTAATACAGAAAATTGGTACCAGAATTGGGGTTACCACTATGACTGTACCTGACCTTGTAGTTTAGAACTGGTTTGTGGGAGGTATTTGGAAAAGTTTGGAGATAGTGGCCTAGAGAAGCCTTAGAATACTGTAAACAGAGCCTGATAAGTAATTCTGATTGGAGCTCAGATGACCAAAATACTTATTGGGATGCAGACAGTAAAGGCCAGACTCAAAAGGTTTCAGTTGGGAATGAAGATTCTATTGGGAAGTAGACAGAGGTCATGCATATTATATTCTGGCAAAAATGTCTACATTTTGCTTATTTCCTGAGACTTTGTGGAAGGATAAGTTTAAGTGTGGTGGAGTAATTGATCTGGTGAAGGAAATTTCAAGGCAACCCAACATTAATGTTGTTGCATGAGCTCTGTTGGCTGCTTTAAATTAGATTTATAGAATAAATAGGGAACAAAAAAACAGGACAGAAATATTGGAAACACTTGAATTTTGGTCAAAAAGGATTGAGTGTAAAGATAGAGAACTGTGGTTGCTAAAGAGATAAACACTATTAAAAAGAAACCAAGTACTCTGAACAAGGATAAAAAGAAAGATACCTCAAGGGCATCTCAGGAATTATCAAGACCTCACCCATGACATGTTTAAAGATGCAATGTATAAACCTTTCATTTGAGAAGAGAGCTTCTGGACTTCTTGCTTGAGAAAGGCCACCAAGGGAATTGGTTCTTTGAAATTCGTTTCACTCTGTTCACCCATCTAGGTATTCAGAAACTGCTTCAGTCATGGTGCAAAATGGTTCAGCTACTGCTCAAACTGACAACAGACCTTGGTGTTATCCACATTATACTAGTTGTATAAGCATGCAGGGTGCAAGAGTTGTGGGACCAGGGAGGCTTCCACCCAGATTTCAAAGGCAGACCTCAGAGGCCAGGTAAAGTGCCCCTAAAAGGACAGTGCCTGAAGCTGTGAGAATAAAGTCAAAGATGAGTGGAGACCCTAGGAATTGGAGATACCAGGAACCTGGAGCATCTGCTGAGGAATGCCACAGGCTGTGAGCAAAGCAAGCCCAAGAAATAGGCACATTTTGTAATCTAATTCTGTTGTACACATTCTTTGGATAGTTTTGTTACCTATCTCCTCACTTCAAAATTCCTGCTGCCTCCTTGACACTTCTTTCCATGATTCCTGAAATTTGAATTTTAGGTTGAGTAATGGAGGTATTGAAAACAGTTGAAATTTCTTCATCTCAGTGGTGATATCATAGCTAAAATAAAGCTTTTTTATTTTTCTTGTTTACTGATGCCCAAAGCTGCCCCTGTTCCCAATAGCTCTCGGACAAGCACCTTTTTGCTTACATACAACAGCATCAGGTACTTTTGTTTGAAAACAAAGAACCAAACTGCAATGGAAATTTAAAAGTCAGTAGTGAAACTTCTGGTTTCAACTGCATTTAGAGTTTGGATATTGTCACTACATCCTTACAATAAGAACAATCTGGACAAAGTAAAACTCAGTGACTTTCCTTGGACTCATCACAGAACTATTCCTTAGAAAACTTCCTGGGAAATAGAGTAGCTAATATCTGTTTAATTGGTGTAGAAGTCACTGGAAATATAAATTAACAGGGACACATAAAAACCGAAGTTGTAATACATTGCTTGAGACTGAATGTAGACCAATATGAAAGTGAGAAGCACCTGAAGATAGAGTCTTGGGAGACCATACAATTCCATGGACTTTCTCTCTAGAAGTCTTTCCAACTTCTCTTGGTGAGGATGACAGAAAAATTCCCTCTTTGTTCTGGTAGCAGGGTAGGGGGATATAACAATTGCAAGCTACACCTAGTATACTCTCCAGAAAGAGTCCTTGCCAGAGTATAATTTTAAGAAGGTATCCCAGGTTGGAAAAAGAAATTCCCACTCCTGCAGTCCCCTGTTGTCTTCCTGCTTTATGCAAAAAGGAGAAAGGAACCCCACAAATTAATAGAAAAAAAGGCATAAGAAATAGTTGAAAGCATTGTGGACAGGGAGAATACAGGGTGGGAGATAAAAGCTATACCACTGAAGGAAGGATAGAAACACTTGTCAAGGCCACAGACCCAAACACTGCCCAGTAAAAGACTAATTAAATTATTATAAAGTGTTCACCCTCTCATGTGCTCTACCACGTACTGGCAAGTCTCTACTATAACAGCAGCTTATAGCTGAAGGCTCTGCAAAACAGGGATTCTTGAGGGGAAGCACATATGATTGCTTAGGAATGGAGATTAAAAAAAAGAAACACTAGAAAAGTTTAAAGCCTATAGCTATAACAAACTTTAGCAACACATCTCATAGCTAGATTAATATACATCCTCTTGTTAAAAGCCTATTTGTCTCAGTTCCTATTACTTGTTGCAACATGTCTAGCTTTTATCATAAAATTACAAGGCATGCCAAAAAGCACAAAAATATACAGTCTGAAAACACAAAGTATCCATCAGAACCAGACTCAGATATGTCACAGATGTTGGAATTATAAGAGAGAGAATTTAAAGTACATGTTAAAGTTGTAGTGGAAAAAGTACACAAATGCAAAATTTCAGGGTAATGTAAGCAAAAAGATAGAATTTAGAAAGGATCAAAAGGAAATGCCAGAAAAAGGAATAGAGTAACAAGAAAGAAGACTGCCTTCAGTGGGCTCAACTGCCTTAAGCTTAATATGGCTGAGAGAAAAATTAGTGATTTTTGAGAGGTTTCTATAGAAACTTGCCAAACTGAATTGCGAAGAGTAAAAAATTAATAAAGAGCAGAACAGATCATCCAAGAATGGTGGCACTATAACAAGAGGTTTAATATACGTGCAAATTCAATAACAGAAGGAGAAGAAACAGAACAATAGAAATATTTGAAGCAATAATAGCCAATAATGTTCCTAATTTACCAGAAGGCACTATACTATAGATCTAGGAAGTTCCAAAAATTTTAAACACTATAAATGCGAAAACAAAAGCAACCCACATCTAGGCATATTAAACATAAATTTCAGAAAACACAAAGCAAATAAAAAATTTTGAAAGGAAGAACAACAATTTGTGTATAAAAGGCAAAGGGCAAAAATTATAGCAGACTCCACTAGAAACTTTGTAAACAAGAAAGAGTTTTTTCCTCCGGCACCGGGGATTAAACTCACACCCTCGCATCTGCCTGACAGGCACGTAAGCCACTGAGCCAAACTCCCAGCCCTAGTTTTTTTTGAGGCAGGGTCGCACTGTGTAGCTCAGGCCGGCCTTGCACTCGCATTGTAGCCCAAGCCAGCCTTGAACTCACAATGCTCCTCCTACCTCAGCCTCCCGAGTGCTGGGATTAAAGGCGTGCGCCACCACGCCCGGCAAGAAAGAGTGTTGAAAGGAAATTACAAAATAAATTTGGAACTCTACCTAGTGAAATTATCTTCAAAAAGTAAAAGAAAAGAGTAATGTTACAGAGCAGAGCAAGTGAGGAGGTTGCATCTAGCTCCCGCTCTCACAGCCACTGCAGCACACTGAGCTCCACAGAGACAGCTCCGGGGCAAGTGAGAGCCAGACAGGCATTGGGGGACTCTGTGCCTCGCTGAGGAAAGCAAGTAAACATGGGCAAAAGAGATTCTAAGAAGCCAAGTGGCGAAATGTCGTTATATCCATTCTTTGTGCAAACTTACCAAGAGGCACACAAGAGGAAGTTCCCAGATGCTTCCGATAACTTCTCGGAGTTTTCTAAGAAGTGCTCAGAGAGGTGGAAGACCATGTGTGCTAAAGACAAGAAAATTTGAAGACATGGGAAAGACGGACAAGGCTTGTTATGAAAGAGAAATGAGAACTTATATTTCTCCTAAGGGAGAAACAAGAAAGAAGTTCAAGGATCCCAATGCGCCCAAGAGGCCTCCTTCGGCCTTCTTGTTTTGTTCTATCATCCAAAAAATCAAAGGAGAACATCCTGGCTCTCCATTGGAGATGTCGCAAAGAAATTGGGAGAAATGTGGAATAATACTGCAGCAGATGAAAGCAGCCTTATGAGAAGGCTGTTAAGCTGAAGGAAAAGTATATCTCTGCTTACCCAGCTAAAGAAAAATCTGATGCAGCGAAAAAAGTTGTCAAGTCTGAAAACAACAAGAAAAAGAAGGAAGAGGAGGAAGATGAGGAAGACAAAGAGGATGAAAAGGAGGAGGAAGAAGAAGAGGATGATGAATAAGTTGGTTCTAGTGCAGTTTTTTTCCTTGTCTATAAAGTATTTAACCACCCCTTGTACACAACTCACTCCTTTTGAAGAAAATTGAAATGCAAGGCTGTGTAAGTTTTGTTTTTAAACTGTACAGTGTCTTTTTTTGTATAGTTAATGCACTACCAAATGTGTCTTTAGATAGCCCTGCCCTGGTGGTATTTTCAATTGCCAGTAACCTTGCCTGGTACAGTATGGGGTTGTAAACTGGCATGGAAATTTAAAGCAAGTTCTTGTTGGTGCACAGCACAAATTAGTTATATATGGGGACGGTAGTTTTTCATCTTCAGTTGACTCTAATGTAGCTTATACAAAAGAATTTTTGTTCTGTTAACTGAATACTACTCTGTAACTGCAAAAACAAAAACAGAAAACAAAAAATGTTGCAGTTGTTTTGTTGACATTCTGAATGCTTCTAAGTAAATACAATTTTTTATTTAAAAAAAGTAAAACAAATAACAATGTCAATAGAGCAACAATCTAGTGAAGAAATTCTAAAAACATTCCTTCCATAGAATGTCTAACTATAGTCTATAAAATTAAAGTTAATTCATATTAAATTATTGAGTAAGCCTACAATAAGCTAAAGGGAATCTACAGAAGATGGAACTGATTCAGGAACATAAGATCATGAAGATATGATAACTTTGAAGCTCTCAAGGGTTGATACTACATGAGTTATAGTAGCTTACAGTCACTGTGCAGAAGAGGGTGTGGAGACAAAGTTTGGATGGACCAGAGATCGGACCACAACAAAGACCTGTACTCTCAGGGAAGGAGTGAACTTACATAAAGGAAACTTAACTTTGCAGATAATAAAATAGATGACTTATTTCAGCATTCATTCTGGATGAAAACTGTTTTAGGAAGTCTCTCCACACAAAGTTCTGACCATGATCTGATCTCACAATTAATGTAGATTTTGGATATAGGATCCAAATCTACATTAATGAAATGTTAAAATTTAAATGGAATTGGATGCGTTGTGTTTCTAGACTCTGGAAAGAAAATAATACAAACACTTCCTAGAAGAACACATTCTTATACTAAACTCAAGAAACTCCTATTGAGTTCCAAATTAATTAATTAATTAATTGGTTTATTTTTGGGGACAGGGTCTCATTGTGTAGTCCAGGTGCAGTTGAACTCACCATGTAGCCCAGGTTGGCTTTCAACTTGTGATCCTCCTGCCTCAGCCTCTTCAGTGTTAGGATTATAGACATGCACCAGTATGCTCAGCCCTAAATATTATTTAATATTTCTAAAATCACAAATACAAAAGGAGTCAAGTTTTCAGAAACAATAGTAAACAACATAGCAGGTAACAAACCTTGACAGTTTTCAGGTATTGTAAATATTAGATCAAAAAATTAAACTATGTGTAATATGTTTGTAAAAGTATAACAGGGATTGAAAAAAGACAATTCAAACTGATCAGAAAAATTTGAAAACTAACCACACTGAACTTCTAAAAATGAAAATGTAACAAATGAAATTTAAAGTTCAACCAAAGTGTTAAAAAATTATATACATATTATTATATTAATGAATGGATAGTAATCTTAAAAATTACTATTGTAGCTCAGAGAGACAAATAAATACAAAAAGCTAAAGAGAAATTCAGAGTCATAAAAAGTGAAAAGGATTATTAGAGCTCCAGGAAGAGACAATTCAGACAAAAACGGGCAATATTTGAAGAACTATGGCTTTTTCTAAAGTTGATAAGAGATATCATTTGTTACATCCAGAAAATCTAATAAATCTCACACAGTATAAACAAACTAAATCCTCACCTAGACATACAGAGTAAACTACATAACAATAAAGACAAGAAGAAAATCTTAAAAGCAATTAGAAAAAAAGGATATATTACTCACAAGGTAAACCCAATTAACGGGACAGTTAATTTCTTAATAATAGTAAGAGCCAAAAGATAATGGAATAATATACAATTGAAAGATCTTCTGAGAAGGGAAACAATGAAAAACAAAAAAAGGAAGAAGGAAAGGAAAGAAGGAAGACAATGTGCGCGGGGTTGGGGGGTGGGGGGATTTCAGTAACAGACAGAATTTATCACCAAAAGACCTTCACTGAGGATACACATAACAAATGTATTTCAAGAAGAAGGCAGGAGATTCCAGTAGGATGTGCAGTTTTCATAATGAATTTTGAAATTTTACTTAAACAAGACAATAATTATCCTCAGAACCACATCTAATGAAAATTGTACTTATTTCTTGAAATCATGGTTTTAGTTTTATATATATTTGATTGGCCAACAGTTCAAAAAGCTTCTTAGCTTTGTACAGTGGCAGTATTGTAGCAGTGAGGTTTATCAGAGGTGTGATTATCGATAATTGAAAAAAGTTTCTGTCAGTAAGGACTAGGTATGCACAAATTTAAAATTTAAAAAATTAAGAATTATTAGTAGCTAAGTAAATATGGTAGAAGAATGTTTTACCTGTCTGTAGTCTGATAGGCTTGCTTTTGTTAGCAAGTACTTTTCTAGGACAGCTTGCACTAATTAAATTAGACAGCAGAGAAAAGAAGCAGATCTCCAGGAAGAATAAATGTTACAAATGGAAAAAACAAGAGACAGATGGTTGAGTGTGTTTTAGATCACACCAAACAATTGTGAAAGCAAGTAGAAACATTAATTGTTCAGAGCCTGCACATAGTGAAATATAAGGAAATTATTCAGTATTTTCAGATGGATTTCCTTACAACTCTATGCAGAAGAAATACTAATTTACTTGCATGATGTTACCCTGGAGGAAAGGAAAGTCTTCGTATTTTCCCTCAAAACTCATTTTAACTTCACTCATTATTTCAATTGATTTCAGTTATACTTTAATAATTGCCATAAAACCTAAGAACTTTGCCTCAATAATGTAAAGAAGGCAGCCTGTAATCTCAGTACTCTAGGAAATCGAGGTAGGAGGATTGTAAGTTTGAGCCTAGCCTGGACAACTTAATTACTTAAAAAAATAAAAAGGACTGGGGATGTAGCTTGGTGCAAAGAACTTGGGTTTAATCCTCTGTGCCAAAAATAAATAAATGTATTTTCTTTTCTTCTTTCAGCGTTTTTCCTAGCAATATTTGACCTCCACAACTAAAATCACTTTCTTAACTACATATATTTATCTCTGCTGGGTTTCAAGAGAAATTAATTTACATTATAGTGTTTCTAATTGGTATCCTTTCAAGAGTTGCATTTAAAAGAGAATTCTTGTTAATGAGAATGAAATAATAATTGGTAGACTATCCATCAAAAATGGCAAATTTCAGAACATTTATTATATTAAGTTGTCATATCCACTCAGGATAATTGGCTAATAATCAAATTAGATCCCCTACATCAGACCATAGACAAATATAATAAAAGGTTAAGATTAATTACCACAAAGTTAAAAATAAAAGCGTAAAATTTCAAAAGAAAATTTGTATTTTTCTTCACACTAAGCCTCTTTTAGTATGAAACAAAACTGATTCAAATTAAGAAAATATTGGAAACTCGATAATCTTAGGAACAAGTTGCATAGTTCAAATTCTAGCTACCTCAGTGCTAGTCTTATGATTTTAGACAAGTTCCTTAACTTCTTTGAGTCTTGTATTGGTTGATCCTGTGTCCCCCCAAAGACTCGTAATTTGGGTGGGGCTGAGTCTGGCATTCCTAATTGGTTTGTTGTCTAGCACTGGGATTGGTGATGTGAGTCCTGCACCCACCCAGGGATGGAGCCAACATATGATGTAAGGGCGAAAGGAACACATGTCTTCCCTCTCTTGCCCTCACTCTTGCTGGGTCTGTGCGCCTTGCTGTTTGGTGGCTGCCATGAATGGTGGCTCTGCCACGCCATACTGCCTTGGAGCCAACTGAGTATGGACTGAAACTCCTGAGAAACTGGAAGAAATAAACCTTTCCTTCCCTAATTTTGGATGTCAGGTATTTTGTCTCAGCAATGAGTAAAAAGTAACTAAGACAGGTCTCTAGCTTCATCTTCTGTATAATAAAGATAATAGGTCTATTTTCCTAGGTTAGCTGAGAGCTATTATCAGTACCTATATTATACAATGAGTTAATTAAATCTGTTTGAAAAAGGCAATCAATTCACTAGATACATGACATCAATAAAAACCTATGCAACATTTTTATCTTATTTTCAGTAACTCCCCAGTACAAATTCAACATATAAAATTATCCTACCTCATATTCTCTTTAAATTGGCTGTATTTTCTATAATGGTTAATTTTGGGTATCAACTTGACAGAATTAAGGAATACCTAAATATATGATACAGCATCATTTTTGAGTATGTCTATGAGGGCGTGTTATGGTTTGTGTCTGGATGTCCCCCCAAAGCCTCATGTGATCACAGGGGCAGGCTTTTTAGAGGCAGCTGAATGTAGAGGTTGTGATTGGTTCATTGTCTATTGCTGAGATTAGTGATGTGAGTGCTACAATATGAGCCTGCATACAATATAAGGGGGAAAAAGAGGCTTGTTCCCCATACTGTGCTTTTACTCTCTTTTTGCTCTTGTTGCTTTTGTTTTCTTCCCTTCCATGAACTGCTGATCCTATGCCAAGCCATCCTGCCTTGGAGCTAGCTGTTTATGGACTGAAACTTCTACAAACTGTGAGCTAAATAAACCTTTCCTTCCTTAACTTTTGGTGTTGGGTATTTTGTCCCAGCAGTGATAGAAAAGTAACCAAGACAGGGTATGTCCAGAAGAGGTAGACATTTGAATCAGTGAACTGAGTAAGGAATATCCGCCATAACTCAACATGAGTAGTCATCATTCAATCAGTTAAGCATACAAACAAAGAAGCCAAGGAAAGCTGTATTTGCTCTTTTGCTCCTGGAACTGGAACACTCATTTCTCCTGTATTTGAACATCAGAACTGCATCTGGGACTCTGCGACATGGGTTGGTAGTACACTAGTTTTTCAGGTTTTCAGCCTGAGATTGAGAGTCACATCACTGGGTCTCCTGATTATCAGATCTTTGGATTTAGACTGAACCATCTATTTGCTTCCCTGGTTCTCCAGATTGCAGTTGACACACAATAGAATATTTTAGATTGTACAAGCACAGGCATTTCTCATGCTGAATCTCTTACCACTATGTCTTAGTTATGTTCCTCATTACTGAGACACAATACCAACACTAAGTTAAAGGAGATGTTTCTTTTGCCTTATGATTACAGGCTCTAGCCAGCTAGCTCCAGCACAGAAAGGCGTGGCCAAGGCACATTCTGGTTGAAAAGCTGCTCACATGATGCTGGCCAGGAAGCAGAGAGAGAAAGGAGGAGTTGGGGAGGGAGATATCCCTTCTAGGTCATGTCTTCAGTGACCAAAATTTTCCAAGTAGACTTCACCTCTTAATAGCATATTTAGTTATAGTGTCCCATGATCCAGTCACTTCCAAAAGTCCTGCCTATGAAGAGTTTGGGGAGTCATTCTTAAACTAAATCATAATACAGTATATCCCACTGGTTCAGTTTCTCTGGAGAACCCTAATGTAACTTTCTTGGTCCACAATTCTCTACCAGGGACTGGGAGATGTAATTCACTAATACAGCCTAGCATACGTGAGGCCATGGGTTCAGTTCCCACCACAGTAAGTAAGTAAATAAATATCTCTCTTCAGTCTCTGCAAATAAAATACCACCTACATTTTAAAATTGAACTCAAATCTCACCTTCTCTGTAGTGCTTTGATTAGTCAGCACAAATGGTACATTGTATCTTTCTCACTTCTAAGGAGCCTATAATATCAGTTTTACTGTCTAATCAAATCTTGTTGAGCCAAAGACAAAAATCATGATCATCTCAACAGATGTAGAAAAGCTTTTGATAAAGTCCACACTCATTTGTGATAAAAACTCAACAGAAAATTGCGATAGCTTTTACCTCAATATGATAAAAGCCATCTATCACAAACCAACAGTCAATATTATAATAAACAGACAAAAACTGAAACATTTCACTATAACATCGGGAACAAGAATAGGATGTCCATTATCACTACTCCTGTTCAATATATTTCTGGAAACATTATCCAGAGCAAGTAGACAATAGAGAGAAATAAAAGGGATAAGGATAGGAAAGAAAGAAGTTAAATTATTCATCATTATTCATAGATGACATGATATTCCACACAGAAAACCCTAAAAACTCCACAAAAAGACTTCTAGATTTAATAATGAAATTCAGTAGCATAGCTGGGTACAAAATCAACACTCAAAAATCAATAGCATTCCTGTACACAAACAACAAACTCTCAGAGAGAGAAATTAGGGAAACAACACCTTCATAATAGCATCCAAAAAAATGAAATACTTAGGAATCGATCTAACAAAGAAAGTAAAAGACCTATATATTGAAAATTATAGCGCTCTGAAAAAGGAGATCAAAGAGAATATCAGAAAATGGAAACATATCCTTGCTCTTGGATAGGAAGAACCAATATTGTGAAAATAGCCATACTCCCAAAAGTGTTATACAGATTTAATGTAACTCTGATCAAAATACCATTAATAAACATCACAGATATACAGAAAACATTCCTAAAATTTGTTTGGAACCAAAGGAGACCTTGATTAGTAAAAGCAATCCTAGGCAACAAAGGTCAGTCAGGGGGTATCACAATCCCAGACCTAAAATAAAACTATGAAGTTACTGTAATAAAATCAGCATGGTATTGGAAAAAAAAAAAACAGGCCTGAGGATCAGTGGAACATATTAGAAGGTGCAAACACAACTACAAATATGCTCATGCACCTCATCTTTGACAAAGGGGCCAAATATGTTCACTGGAAGAAAGAAAGACAGTCTCTTTAATAAATGGTCCTGGAAAAACTGGCTCTCTACATGCTGAAGACTGAAATTAGATTCATGTCTGTCACCATACAGTAAACTAAAGTCAAAGTGCATCAAAGACCAAAATATTAAAATAGAAACACTAAATCTACTGGAAGACAAAGTAGGTACAAATCTTGGAGATATAGGTGTAGGCAAGAATTCATGACTGAAACACAAACTGCACAGGAAGTACTTCAAAGAATCAACAACTGGGATCAAACCTTATTAAAAAGTTTTTGCACATCAAAAGAAATTACCAACAGAGTGAAAAGACAACCCATAGAGTAGGAAAAAAATTTAGCCAACTGTCCCTCAGACAAAGTACTTATATCTAGAATATATAAAGAACTGAAAAAAATCACAACTCTCAAATTCAAAGACCCAATCCAAAGATTTGCATCTGAGATGAACACACACTTCTCATATAAAGAAATACGAATGGAAAATAAATACATGAAAAAATGCTCAACATCGCTGGTCATTTGAGAAATGCAAATGAAAACAACACTGAGATTCCATCTCACCCCAGAAAGAATGGCTATCATCAAGAAAGCAACCAATAACAAATGCTGACAGGTATGGGCGGGGCGGAAGGAAACTTCTCCACTGTTGGAGGGAATATAGACTGGTACAAACACTGTGAAAATCAGTGTGGAGATTCCTCAAAAAACTAGGATTAGAGGTTCCTTTTGATCCAGCTATCTTGCTTCTGTACATTTTCCCAGAAAATTTGAAAACTTCATACCACAGCAATATTTGTGCACCCATATATAGCACAATTTGCAATAACTAAATCTTGGAAACAACCCAAATGCCCATCACTTGATGAATGGATAAAAAAGATGTGGTAATTTTATGCACTGGAGTACTACTCAGCTATAAAGAAGGATAAACTCAAGACTTCTATAGGTAAATGAATGCAACTTGAGACCATACTCATAAGTGAAATAAATCAGACTCATATGTATTGTATCCCCAGTGTAAGAAACAGAAAGAGTCAATAAGATCCAAAATGTACAATATATACTGTGAAATAGGAAGAAACTGCTCAAAAGGAAAGAACAACTGAGACAGTGGAAAGGAGAAAAAAGAGAGAAGAATATATATATATATATATATATATATATATATATATA
This sequence comes from Dasyprocta punctata, assembly GCA_004363535.1. Taxonomy (NCBI): domain Eukaryota; kingdom Metazoa; phylum Chordata; class Mammalia; order Rodentia; family Dasyproctidae; genus Dasyprocta; species Dasyprocta punctata. Next base: position 75,550 of record RJWM01004057.1, on the reverse strand, counting down.
TGTATGTATATATATATACACACACACACATATATATAACTAAGATAATTGTACTACTAATTTCTATTCATTGAAAAGAATAGTTTGTACTTATATTGCTTAATTTTTCAAGCCTGTATTTTACACCCTAAGCAGTTACTTTGAAGATAACCATATGCAATGTATTAACCTTCTATTATCTAGGTAAGTCTTCTATTACCGTGTTTTGAAATTCTGTATCATTGTTTTTGTTTTTTCTCTCTAAAATAAAAAACCTTTTTTTATCTTGTCAGTGTGACATATTTTATCTCCTACAGAAATTTGTGATTTTTCATTGATACAAGATTATGTCTTCTATAATCTCACAATATATAGTAGATACTCATGGTATATTTAATTTTTCCTTGTTTTCCATATCATTGATCCAGTGTAGGGCAATCAGTGAGAAGGTATATGGTATTCCCACACCTATACTATGTTCACCACCACCAGTGCCAATGCACACCCAGTCCCCTCCTCCACATACTCTTAAAGAAACAAACATTTCCCAATCTATAGCTCTTTTCTTTATTTACACTCAATTATAAAAATATGAGACATGATCTAAGCTCTGCCTTTAATGGTTACAGTGTAGAATATAAACTAAAGGGGGATGGAAAAAATGAGGAGGCTACTGTAACAGTTAAGGATGATAGCAAAGAAGGTCAAAGGAAGGGGAGAAGGGTAACAAAAACAATTAAGATGTGTTATGTATATGTACCAACTCCCCATAATGAATGTAATCATATGAACTGCAAACATATACTGATAAAATTTTTTTTAAAAATTTAAAAAGGCAGTCAGGTTATGGATATATTTTGCACATAGAGACAGCATATTTACCTGCAGATTATACATAGTGTGCATGTGGGAGAAGGATCAAGGGTTATGCTGAATTCCAAAATGTCAGCTCTATAATTAACCTCAGAAAATATGCAGTTCAGATCAGAGCAGGAGGATGGAAGGCTAATAGGAAGTACTTCCAAATGAGAACAGACTATCTCAAAGCTGGATGTTTGAAAATTACATTAGCAGGTATATAATAGATATAGTAGAGCATATTAAAAAAGTAACAGCCATATAGAAAATAAGCTAATAAATTAGGCATTTATTAATCCTAGGAAAATCTGCAAGTATATAAGAATAGGCATATAAAAATAGACTTTTAGTTTTGCAAGGAATCATGATTTTTGTACAGTATACATAATATAAAGACAGGCTAGCTGACTTAGCAAAAACTTTTGCTATAACTCCATGGGAAGGATGATACAAGGAATAAAAATTACAAAGAACTAAATAAATTCTCATTTGCCATGACAGGAAGTCAATAGATGAAATATAAAATGTTCAAATCAAGAAAGAGGATTGGATGTTATGTAGAGATGGAGGCAAATACTCAGGAAACTGTTAAAAATCCTAAAAAAATGAAGGCTTACAGGCATGGCTTCTCAAAATTTAACATGAATAAGAACCACACTTACCTGGACCTCATCCTCAGAGATGCTGATTCAATAAATTGGGTTGGACTAACCCTATGAATTTATATTTCTAGCAAGCTCACTGGTGATGCCAACGCCACTGGTCTTTGGCCCAGACTTTAAGGGCAAGTGCTTTAGGAGTATAACTAAGAAGTTAGAAATAGTTGAGCAGAGAACATATGTCCTTCATTATAATTATTGTAGAACAGTGGTTCTCACATTTGGCTGCCTATTGGAATCACCCAGGAAGCACTGAAAAACAGTAATTCTTAGATCTCATCCTCACATATAGTGATGTAGTTGATCTGAGGTGCAGTTGGCTGCTGGCCATTTTAATTGGTCTACAGGTAATTTTAATGTGCATCTAAGATAGAAAACTGTTTTTAAGTATAATTTTATTTTTCACTATAAACATAAAACACTTTCATTATTTTAACATAATGGTATTTATCTGCAGTCTGTATGGGAGTGGAAAGAATGCAAGACTAAATGTTGAAAAACTAAGTTCATGTCTATATCATCCTGAACTATGAGTCAGCATTGTATTCCTGGGAGTCATCAGTTTCTTCATATGCAAAATTAGGATGTGAGTCTAGTTATTCTCAAATGTTCTTTTTCACTTCACATTTTTATGAATAATAGATATAATATGTACTCTAAAACCCTACAACAAAAATGTTTCATATGGTACAGGGAGCAATTATTATTATTTAGGGATCTATACATGGGGTGATCAAAATATATGGTGAATCCTTAAATTGTAAAAATTACAGTAAAAGACATAGCCATTATCCCTGCTTTTCCCATGAGCTAGTGGCAGCCACGTGGGCTGGGAAGAGAACCAAGAAATCAGCCCACCCTTCCCATGAGCCAGTCAGTGTGCGGGCTGGTAGACAAGAAGGGCCCTACTCCTCTGGCTCCAGGTAGGCAACCGGCTCATTTGGAGGAACACAGGCTGGAATAATAGCAACTGAGGTACAAAAACAACTTAATGTTTGTATTGATTGCTTGACTTTGCAGGCCTGGGGCTGGTAGTCTGAGCATCTGTTTAGAGGACAACAATACGCAATATAGCAACTATGGGGCATTTCCTTCTGTCTTGTTATTGAAATCCAATATTGTTCTTGCTGTTTTGTTTTGTTCAGTTTTACTGTTTTGTTTTATTCCGTTAAAAAAAAAGACGTTGCCATTAACCTCCCTCAAAATCTTCCCCTTGCTTTAAACACACTTATCCCATCATTTTTGCTACTTTCTGAAGCAGTTTTGAAAGTTTTCTGTCATATCTTTATGAGGCGTGATGAAAGAAAATATGGTGAATGCTGCTGTTGAAGAGCAACCTGATGGAAAGGCACGCTCATAAAAACATTACAGGGTGTCCTCGTCCACCTTATTTGTCAGATATGGCACTATATACCTTATGGCTCTTGCTCAAAGTCAAAATGACCATTAAAGACAAAAAGTTTGAATCAATTCAGGACATTGAGGCAGCCATGACAATGCAACTAAAGGAAGACTTCAAGAACTGCCTTAAAAGTGAGAATAATGATGGGGTAAGTGTGTTCGAAGCAAGGGGAGTATTTTTAAGGGAGATTAATTTTAATGTGCCTTTTACTGTAATAAATTGCTTTTAATTTAAATGGTCACTGTATTTATCATACCCCCTACTTTTATTATTTTTTAACTTATTTTTTCATATCTATCTATCTATCTATCTATCTATCTATCTATCTATCTATCTATATGTCTTTCCCTTTTGCCTATTTATTTTACCCAGTACAGTGAAATAATAAATTCAAGTTGAGAAATAAAAATGAAAACATTTGAGATGAATTTACACTTGATGTCGGAGTACTGTAACTGTTATTTCTCCAAAATACCATCTGCTAAATTGCAAACAAAAGAATGGAAAAATAGCCACTCTTAGATTATTTTGTTTTTCCAACAGCAAGAATGAGTCATTCCTGATCCTCCAATTGGCCCTGTACTCCCTTCTACAAGCAGTACACTTTTGCAAGATGTCTGCCCCTAGCTAATTTTGAAGGGTAATATGTCATGAGTTCATGTAAACTAATTTATCAGAGTGGTGGCTAAACTCACCAGTGACTCATTATTACTGAAAGGTTTTACTCTGATTATTCTGGAGGCCTGTCATTATTGCACTGTCAATTCTCAATCCTGAAAACTAACAAGGAAATATCCAAGGCATGAAGATTGATACAGATAATGCAAGGGAAAATATATATATATATATATATATATATATATATATATATTCCAATTTGCCTTCATATAAGTCAGATTTTATTTCTTGAATCAACAGAGACAACTGATATTATGCAGGTAGAGAAGGGACACTGGTCTGAAACAAAAAAAAAAGTGTTGCTCATAATTACAGAGATATTATCAAGAATAAGCTGTTATAAAAGTAAATGTATTTGTGTACATTCACGTATATTTCTCCATGACTTTGACTTCTTACCTTTTAAGGAACTATTTTACCCTGATGGAAATCAGAAGCTATAGTAATCTGGTACTACAAGAAAAGGTGAATTCTAAAATAAATGAGGTCAGAGTCACATGCCATGATTTTTCAGGTAGTTAAAAAATGGACTGAGAATTCACAATCTTGTGGAAGGCATTCTCAGCTCCTTTTTTTAAACTACCAGAAACACTGAAAAATGTCAGGTAACATAAGAAAGATCAACATCAAAGAGAAAATAATATTGGTAGGCTAATAGAATATTGCAAATCACAGAAACCTTAAATCACAGCTTCTATGCATAAGGGCTAGAAACTACACACTTACATTTTTGTTTTTATTTTTTTAAAACAGGGTCTCGCTATGTAATTCAGGCTGACCTTGAGCTCACTATGTAGCCCAGGATGGCCTCAAACTCACAGTGATCCTCCTGCCTCAACATCCTGAGTGCTGGGATTTATTACAGACATACACCAACGTGCCTGGCTTACACTTACTTTTAAAAAGCAGGTTGTAAGTGAAGGTATCAGCTTTGAATCCTCACAGAAAAGCTTTGAGTACTGTTCAAAGTTATTTTGAAAGAGATTTATAATATAAAAAGAGAAAATCTGTGCAATGAGCAAGAATAATACTAATTTATATTTGTGTAATGTGTATAGGTGCTTTCAAAAATGATTTTACTCATCATAATCCTTTGAGGCACATAATGTAATTAAAGGCCATATTTTACATACGAAGAAACTAATATTTATAGAAATTAAATAGTGTATCAGAAATGGTATAGCTAATACATTGTAGGAAGAGAGGAAAGAGAAAAGATTTACATTCAAGCACTTATAATACTATTATTATTGAACACTTATATTTCAGTTGGTATATTTAGCATTTTTAAGGGTATTATGGCATTCATTAAAATATTTTTAAAGCCTACAGATGAGTGTATTCTAACATGGTAGAAATAAAGAATAGGGCAAGTTCTTGAAAAAATAATTTAACACAGAAAAGTAACTTAGGGTAGATGATGATGATGATAACCATCATTATAAAGCCACTGTTTGCCAGACAATATGTTAAGCATTTAACCTAGATTTTATCTAAGTCTCACAACTTTTCAACAAGACAGAAATTTACATCATTTTATACATGAAAAATACAAGCCAGAGAGGGATTTGGAGACTTGTCCAAGATCACATAGCTGGTGTTACAGTTCATGTCTGAATATCCCCCCAAAAACCTCATGCAGTTATGGGGGCAGGCTTTTCGGAGGTGGCTGGATCTAAAGTTTGTAATTGATTCATGGTCTAATGCTGGGATTAAGGGTGTGAGTGCTATGTCTGGCCTAGGGCAAGTAGCCTGTGTACAATGTAAGAGATGGAAAGAAGCTTGCTTACCCCTCCTCTCTTGTTGCTTTTGGTATCTTCTGCCACCATGAAAGGTTGCCCCTCTACCAAGTGGCCACCCTGCCTGAGAATCAGCCAATCATGGACTGAAACCTCTACAAACTGTAAGCGAAATAAACCTTTCCCCCTTTAACTTTGTGTGTCAGGTATTTTGTCTCAGCAATGTGAAAAGTAACTAAGACAGCTGGTAAGTAATGGAATATTTTACTGTATGTCATATAATTGTCTGGCTACACTAAGTTTTCACTCTTTTAATGATTCTTAAACTGTCCTGAAAACTCACCTATGATAACTCTGTCTATACAACTCATAACTTTAAAAGATTTGTGTTCCCATGACTTTTTGAAGCTTTATTATGTCGTCTTTTTCCTGCCCTTAGATTAAAACTCAGGTAGGCCTCATATTTTTTCCTGCCTCCCCTCACACAAAGTCCTATAATCACGTAGCTCACAAATACAGTCTGAATATAGTAATTATAAGTGTCCAATAATGAAGGTATAAAGACTTCAAAATTGCTTTAATGTTAAAGCCTTCCTGTCTGCCATAAACACCTGTTTCAAGTGAGACACAGCAAGTAGGAATGAATGTTGTCCTCTTTCCTTGCCCTGATTTTCTTCCCTTATTTATTAACTTTGGTTTCTGATTTTGTGTTTCTTCCAGAGTAGAAGCTGGCATAGGGAGGGGAGGAAAGGTAAAAGAAATAAGAAAGTTCTCTCTCTGCTGAGGCAGATTGTTCCTAAAGCTACTGTAACTTTCTCCCCTCATCTCATTGGTCTTTTGTAATGTACTTTTCTGATCCTCCTATGAAGAGACAGGGTCTATTTTTTCTTCTTTTCTAAAGTGGGATTATCCCACTTAAATGCAGCAAAAGTGATGCTGTGTGATTTTCAGATGTATACCTTAAGAAATCTTCTAGTTTGTGCTTTGTTTTGTTTCTATTTGGTGTTTTGCCCTTTTGGAGTCCAAAGTTATCATGTAAATAAATCTGATTATGCTGCTGGAGACAGAGGTTCAGCCAGGTGTTCTATCCATGCCAGCAGAGGCACCAGATTTGGAAATGAAGACATTTTAGATCCTCCAGTAGCAGAGAGAAGAGATGCCCCAGTCAATACAACAGTGATGTCAGTCCTGTGCCTGCCCAAATTGCAGGCTGTGAGCAAATAAATTATTGCTTGTGTTTTAAACCCTTGGATTTTTGGGTAGTTGTTTTTTTTTTTTTTTTTTTTTTTTTTTTTTTTTTTTTTTAGCAGGAACTGATACAAAGACTCTCTGGTCCTCTGTAAACATTCATGTATTCCTTATCTCAGCACATTCAGGATAGCTCTCCTTTTGCTTGATGCAGTTGTCAACCCTTCTGGAAGATTTTCTAAGTAGAATCAAACAACAATCCAGAGGCTGATGATATAGCTCACTTGTATGCATGAGGCTCTGGGTTTCAATCCTCAGCACCAAAAATAAAAACCAAATCAAATCCAGCAATCCAATAAAACCTAACATACACTTAAAATATTACCCCAGAAATCCTTCTACTAGTCCCAAAGAAATAAAGACACACACACAAAAACCTGTGTAAAAATGCTTAAGCCATTTTTAATTGGAAGCAATCTGTCTTGGCCTGTTTTCTACTATTATCACAGAATACCATAAATTGGGTAAATATAAACCATAGAAGTTTATTTTCCTCATGGTTCTGAACATGGTGGGTGGTGATAAGGGCCTCCTTGTTCCATTATAATGTGGCAGAAGGGCAAGTAAGCACACAAGAGACAGAAAAGCAAGGCCAAACTCACGTTTTTAGGAGGAGCCTACCCAATATAACGAATCCACTACTTTGCTAATGTCCTTAATCTTTTCATGCCAAGTGCCCTTATGACCTCATCATCTCTTAGAAGTTCCACCTCTTAATTCTACTACAATGCTAATCAGTATTGGCAGGGGCATTCAAACCATAGAACAATCCAAGAATTCAACTAATAAATGGACAAACTAGGCACATTCACAAAATTACTGATATACACAACAGGGATGAATTTCTAAAACAGTATGTTAATTGAAAGACACACAAGTCTACATATTCTATGACTCAATTTTTATGATACTCTGAAAAAGACAAAACTATAGGGATAAAAATCAAACCACAATGGTTAGCATCTAGGTGTACAAAGAGATTATTGACTACAAAGGCATACCAGTGAACTTTTGGAGAGATAATGATGTGTCAAAGCTCATTTGTCATAGGACTGTACAGTCATAGGACTCTACAGCTAAAGAAGGCTAATGTGGTGAATTAATAGTCAACTTTTAACACCCAACTTAACTGAATCAACATAGTACTGGGTGTGGAGGGCCCACCTGAGGATCATTGCCAACAGCATAAAAAGAGAACTGGAGGGGAAGATGGTGTGCTGTTCATTCTCCTGAAGAAGCTTGTCACGCTGGTTTTCCTGGTCTGAACTCAGCTGTTCTCATAGGGTCCTTGCTATCACTGAGGATGGCTGTGGTTCTTTTTGGGGGAGCTCTGACCCTGACCTTGAATTTCACTTCCTGGCCCCAGTGCAGATTCCTGTCTGCCAGCAGATCTTTCACCCCACTGGTGCAAACTTTCTAGCTTCCACCACTTAGTCCTTCCCAGTGCAGATCTTTGATCCAGACTTGCATGGGACATTTACATGGGCTTTAGGCCTCCAGCTGGCCTCATGGAGGACACTGCCATGGGCTCTAGGTCTTCAGCTGGACTCGTACAGGACATTGCTGCGGGATCTGGGTCCTCAGCTGGATTCTTGTGTCTCTAGTGTGTGGATAGATCTTTTACACTCTTTTGCATTAGACTCTTTGGGTGAATATTATAATCCTATAAATTATGTGCCCTGTATTAAATCTTTTCCCTTGTAAACCCTGACTACAACAGTTAACGATGTATAAATTAGACCTCAATAAGCCTGTCTTAAAAGAATAAACAATAAATCAAGAAACCTACTTACGCTCTCCCACCATGGTGATAGATACGTAATTATCCAAGGGGTCCTATTAAAGCCCTTTTCACTGAACTTAAGTGTGGCATACTATCTCAGTATCTTGGGGTGGTAAAGGTTGGTATTCAGAGCACAGCAAACTCTCTCTATATTAATCATCCTCAAAAATCTTCAGTCATCCAAAAACCCAAATTTTTTATGCTCATAATATGGTGACTCATCTAACAAATTGTTGGCAATTTCTTTTGAAAACTTGCATCTGAATTACTGTGTACTTTCAATCTGCCCTCAAAGGAAGGTGTCCTACTTTAAATTTCTGACGTAATATTACTTTACATATATTTGTATACATTATGTATTGTAAAGTAACACAACATAAAAAACTTGATATTTTTATGTCAATTGGTGATCGATACTTACCTACTCACAGACTTACCATTTGAAAAGGTCTTCTTTCCTAAAGATCTGAATTTTTAGTTGTTTCCATTTGCATCTGCCCTAAGAATTTTCAGTACAGGTCTGCTGGAAATAAATTCTCTTGGTTTTCTTTTATCTGAAAATGTGCTTTTCCCTGCCTTTGTTATTGAAGTTTTTTGTTGTTTTTTGCTAAGTTTAGAACTCTAAAGTTCTTGTTTTTCTTTCAGAACTAAATTAATGCTGCTTCTCTATTTCCTAGTCTCATAGTTACTTAGGAATCAACAGTCATTTGTTGTTCTGTGGTGCCAGGGTCAAACTCAGGGACTTGTGCATAACAGGCAAATACTCTACCACTGAGCTACATCCCCAGACCTAATGGTCATCTGAATTGTATGCAACGTGTCATTTTCCTCAACTCCCTTTCAAGGTTTTCTCTTCATCTTTGTTTTCTAGCAGCTTGACAGTGATGTGACTGGCTGTGGTTTTTCTTTGGATATATCCTGCTTAATTTATTCTTTATTCTACTATATTTTTTCTGTGTTAATCATGTTCAATGATATTTTTATTTCAGATATTATATTTTTCAATTCTAGAAGTTTTATTTTTTCTATTTTCTTCTGAGATTTCCAATCTTTTCATTCATGGTGACCATTTTTTTTTTACATCATTGGGTACATTTAAAATAGCTACTTTCAAAATTTTACCTGGTATTTACAACATCTGGAGTTTTTTGAAGGTCACACTTTCCTTTTTAATACGGTTCATTTTTCCAATTTCTTCATCAAGTTACTATGGATTGTATTTTGGACAGTGTAAATGATGCATTGGAGAGATTCTGGATTCTATGATGTCTCTAAAAAGTGTTGACTCATTTGTTTTAAAAATTAATTTGAGTGGACTCAAACTGTAAACTCTCTCTTAAGCAACAGCCAACAAGCTTAAATCTCAATACTACTGTTTTAGTTTTAGTTAGCCTGCTGGAACCTTCCCCATTTAGATATGATTTAGGGGGTCAGCTGGAAATTTGAGGAGACTTTATAGATGGAGTTGTGTTCTACTCAGTTTTAGAATCTTTCTTTCTGGGATTCCTCCCTCAATTTCTAGTGGATATAGTTGCCCTAAACTCTGATTCTTCAGCTAGCTAGTCTATAGGTTTTTTGTTAGATTTTTAACCCTCCCAATCTGGTAAGACTCAGGACTGCCCTCTATTTAAAGGCCATAAAGATGAAAACTTCATCCAATACCATTTCTTTCATCTAAGTAACTCTCCTCTGATATCAACCTGCTGGCTTATTATCCAGTTTCTTCAGAAAGTTGACCTTTATATTTTTTCAGGAGTTCATAGTTGCTATCTATATTAGATTGTTTTCAATAGTCACTATTCAGCTATAGCAGAACTTGAAAGAATTATAGATCTAGCATACTAAGTATCAGTTGAAATGTTAAATTTCCTCATGATATCACGTATACAATCTGCTTACAAAAAATGTACAAAGGAGGTAACATTTCTCTCATTTTACAAAAAGAGATTAAGGTTCAATGATATTTGCTTTTCAAACTAAGGTCCAAGAAAGATTTGCTTTTCTTTTCCTTTTTCTTTTTTTTTTTTTTTTTTTTTAAGGTTTGCTTTTCAAACTAAGGTCCAAGAAAGAAACAGAATTTAATGCAAATTTAAAACCACATAGAAGGAAATGTCATGCATACCCTGTAGTCATGGTGAAATGTTTCCATCAGCAGAGATGCTTCACTAGGCAGAAAAGAGGCAGGAAGAAAACCTAGCATCTCTCTTTCCTCCTACTGTCAATTCTTCCCTTTCCTTCCATTTTCCGGATTCAGCAAGAACTCTCAATGTCAAGAAGGTGCTTGAAACAATGATTATAAGAGTCAGCTACTGGAAGAACACAGAATAAGAGAAAAAAAAAACATGGATTTGGTAAGCCATATATACATAACAAGTATACTTGTCTAAAATAAAGTTGTAAGGTTTAGAAAAAAAAGGATGCCTGTGTTAAATTTGAATTTCAGATTTAAAAAAAAAAAGGAAAATTATACTGCATGTTCCATACTTATGTGGCATATTTATAATGAAAGTCATTGTTTAATGAAATTCAAATTTAATTGGATACCTTGAATTTTATTTGTTAGTCTTGGTAAGAGAACCATACTCTGAATTCAAGACTACATCCAATCTTAACAGTCTTCCTTTTGTTATTTCTTAGTTCATTTTCTGTTGCTATAATTGAATATCACAGACTACGTAACTTATAAAAAATAAAAGGAAATGTATTTGTCACAATGCTGAAGGTTGGTAGGCTCAAGGTGTAGGTGTCACATCTTACAAAAAGCTTGTTTCTGGTGGAGATTCTCTGAAGAGTTCCAAGGTAGAACAGGGGCAAGACAGAACAAGCTTGCTTGAGAGAGCTTGCATTTATAACAAAGCCACACCTACTCTACCCAATAGTCTAATAATTTATTAACCCATTAGTCTAGTGATGGATAATCCATTTAGGGTTAGGGCTATGGGGCTGGGAGTGTGGCTCAGTGACTTAAGCGCCTGTCTGACAGGCACAAGTTTGTGAGTTCAATTCCCGGCACTGCAAAAAAAAAAAAAAAAAATTGGGTTAGGGTTAGGAGAACCATGGTGTGTTGGATACTTTTCTTTCATTACTGAGACAAAATAACCAACACCCAAAACTAAGGAAGGAAAGGTTTATTTAGCTTACAGTTCATGAAGGTTTCAGTCCATAATCTGCTGGGGTCCAAGGCAGTGTGGCTCATAGCAGAGGGCAATGGTTCATGGTGGTAGAAAACAGAAAAAGCAACAATAACAAAAATGCAGAAGCACAATGGAAGACTCTATCCCTTATATTGTATGTAGGCCACACCCATAATTCCAGCATTGGACTATGAGTTAATCACAAATTCTAGAAGCCTTGACCCCATGATTGCATGAGGCTTTGAGGGGACATCTAGACTCAAAGCATAACATATGGTTTCAAATTCACATTCAAAGATTGAAAAATCTGTATCTGTCCACAGGTGATTGCTGTAACAAAAAGACATCCACTCAAAGGCTGAACACACTCACGCATTTTGGGACCCCTAAGCCTAAGGAATGGTTCTACCCACAGTTCAGGCAAATCTTACTCAGTTTGCTGTTCCATATAATAACCTTTTGTAGAAATAACCTCAGACAGATTCAGAAATGTGCTTTATCAATTTTATAGGATTACTCAATTCTATTGAGTTGACAAACAAAATTAACTATCACATATTATGCTTTAATTCATGATTTCCTCGGCAGGGCTATTCCAATCAGATTAAGCAGAGACATGAGACAGTAATAAAGTGAGAATAGCATTTGAAAGAGGTACAGAGGGCAGGAGGAGATAGGGCTGGAAGAATGTTTGTAAGGATTCAGACATTAAGTCATCTGTGCTTATATGTAAAATCAGGCTAATGAAGAGTTAAATGTTAATAGCTTACAGTCCCTTTTATAATAGAAACAAATAATTATGAATATGTACATTGTTCAATAATATATGAATAACATATATCATCATAAAAATAGGAAGTAAGCTACATTATGATAAAAATAGCTATTACTTAAAGTTGAAAATAATGTAATTACATAGTCATTACCAAAAATATCAACCAAAACTGAATCTATAATTATCTATAGATTAATATATTATTTGAAAGTGGATTAAGTAAAAGTATGCATTTAAACGTAGAAAATCTAACAAGATTATATCACAAATATCAGTCTAGATTTCTTGGACACTCACATGATCTGATTTTCATATAACAAACCTTTACTTCTGACAAATGAAGTCTCATAAAATTATTAAATATATCTGAATGAATATTGTCCTTCCTTTCCTAACATTATTTTGCCATTGTTTGACTCTGAATTTTATTTTCCTTGTTCTTTTTCAACTCACTTCTGTTCTTGGTGTATTTGGGGGAGGAAGATGGTACCTCTAATATGTCAGGACCTTAAAATTCTCTTTAGCTTCTACTCAGACCTTTTCTTTTAAGACATCCTTGAACTTCAGATTAATATATTTTAAGGTTCTTTTCTCATCTGCAACCAGATAATCCATACCAAGGGAATTGACACCTGTATGTAGAAAAGACAGATTCTTACATCGTGCATCCATAAAAGCAGATTTCATGGGAATTTTCTATGGAAATCCTAGAAAATATCAGCTAAATTCCCAAGGAAATATTGGCTACTATAATCACCTACCCCAGTACCCTATAATATCAGCTTCAGTGCCCAAGTCCAGATATTTCATGAAGAAGAAATATGCTTTACCTTTTCTTAAGTCTGATAGTTCCTGTTATTATTACATATTTTTCTCTTTAATAATGATTTTTTAAAACACCAGTTTATACATCCTATGAGAAGTGACTTCTCATTTCCCCTTTAAATTTACAAAGACAATTGATATAAAATGCTCCTTTATTTAGTATTCTTCGAAAGAAATCAGTACTAGGAAAAAATTACTATTGCCATCGCCATTGCTTGGTTTGTTTGTTTTGGTTGTTGCTATTTTTGTTTAGTTTAGTTTTGTTTGTTTGTTTTCTTGGTACCAGGGATCAAACTCATGACCTTATGCTTGCCAGGCAGGTGCTGTGCTGCTGAGCTATATCCCTGGCCTCCATTGCCATTGTTTTATTCCTTTAACAGTATCTCTTGCGCTGCAGAATCAGGCTATACATTGACCATTCTCAGAAAAGCACAGTGAACATTGGTTTGATCATGAACCCCAAGTGCTGAAAACTACCTTGATTTCATTATGCTTTAACTTAATTATGCCCATTGCAAGAATTTTGGGCCAATCTACTTTCTGCAAAGATTTATTTGGAGTGGGCATTTGCAGCAGACATACTGCCTCTGGTTTTTCCAAGGCTCCAGTAACTACATTACAAGCTGTATTTTTTATGCCTAAATTACTCCTAGGAACAAAATTCTGTGCCAAAATACTAATTGTTTTAACTCATTAAATCAGTGAGGTATAACCTATCAAATTGTTGTTAATTAATATATACATAGCATATTGCATGATTTTACTTTATTTTGAATTTTCTTCTATTACTTTTTGACATTCATGTAATATATAACTTGTAACACCAACACCAATGCATGTCATTTATAACATCTACCAATTAGATCAATATTTTATTACTCAAACTTGATATGATACTACATATATTTATTTACTCATTTTTACTTAAATTCTGACCCTTCCATAAAGGATTTACCTAGCGTTATGGTTTCATACATGAAATGTCCCTTAAAGGCTCACATACTGAAGACCTCTTCCCATGCAGTCATGTTCAGAGGCAGGGCTTAAGGAAAGTGAAGTCATGTTCAGAGGTAGGGCTTATGGAAAGTGAAGTCATGTTCAGGGGTAGGGCTTATGGAAGTGAATCATGAAGGCTCTGACCTCGTCAATGGACAGGACCTAGTTGGATGAAGTAGGTCACTGACAGCATGTCCTGGAACAGCCTCCACATACTTTCCCTGGCATCATTTTCTACCTCACATGAGGTCCAAAGTAATGAAGCCAGTAGACCATGGACTAAAATAGCTGAAACTGTGAGCCAAACTGGTCTTCCCTCCTTCAGGTTGTTATTCTCAGGTATTTTTTCACAGTGACAGAAACTTGATTAACATAGATGATTATATAAAAATTTCAGCATTTATAATATGAAAACAAAGCCAAAAGTTTTTATATTGCACAGATACTAGTAATCTTAGTCAACTATGGTAGATAAATACAGCAGTAGATAAGAAGTGAAGCTATGCTTGATAATAGATACTGTATTTTAAAATTCTGCCGTATTGCTTTAAAAAAGTAACCTCAGTACACATACTAAAGAATAAATCCTGACAGGTAATTTCATCAATAATATAAATTAAATTGGCAAATACATGATGAAGATGTGGCTTAGCATCATTTGGTTGAAGTAAATATATACTGTTAAACATATACTGTTAACTGCTTAGAGGGTTAATTCAATAGCAGCTGGGAATATTCATTATGTCAAATAGCAGTCATGGGCCAAATAGAGGATGCATGGAAAATTTAATTCTCCATACTCTTACACATAAATTTTACTAACTGCCACATCCCCCAAAATAACATACAACTTTGGTTTTAAACATTTCCTATGTGAAGCTTATCTTAGCACCTTCTTTCAACCAAATTGCTTCATTAAGTCCTCCCTATGTAGAAATTTTTGACCCACCACTAGCAATCTGCAAAATCATAGACTCAAATAAGTTAACTTCATCTCAGATCTATTTGCTGCTCAATCTCTGTTTTCAAGGGGAGGTAAAAGAAGGAGCGCTTTGAAGTTAAGGAAAAATTAAAATTCTAATGATTTAGTTATAGTGGGAGTGGAGAGCGCTTATTTTAATATGTATCAAAATGCTTATTTTGGTCTTGATATAGATCAATATAAAGTCCAAGTAGAGAAAGACATGAAATAGAGATCCAAAATGTATCCTCGAAATATGTCTAATAGTGTATTACTAAAGCTTTTTAAATGGGAACCTGTGTTTATGGCTTGAGTTGACTCAAGGTTTTGAAGTCATTATGTATGTAAATATTTTTGCTGGAATTCCTCTGATCTCTTTTTGTGGCCCATGTTTTTTTTCATTGTACCACTCTTTCTGGATGATTTTTAATAGTCTCATAATTGTAACTATACCTGTATACTATCAAATACTAAAATCTGTGCATTTAACAAAAGTTCTACACTGATGACAAGTATTTCTTAGAATATCCATTTAGATGCCCATATATTTCTTCAATTTTGGCTTGTTGGAAATTAAACTCAAGGCATCTTTCCTAAACCCATTACTCCTCTTCCAATTATCTAATTGCTGATAACCATTCATCTGGTCTTTCCTATCTCTTAATCCCTACATTCAGCCATTAAGTACTGTCAATCAAATCTCCTAGACACTTCAAAACCCTTATCCTACTTCTACATGAGTGCAAGTCCTCATTTTTGCTACTTTGAAAACATAGTTTCCTAACTGGGCTTTGCTGTCAATTCTGTCAACCTTACAATGGTCCCCTGCATGACTTCCAGAGAATTTTGAAGTGTTACCACTGTATTACAAAATTCAAATCCTCCCATGTTAATAATCTACACAAAACTTTTAAAGGTTCCCCCAAGATCTGTACACTACTTGACAAAGTACGCTTTTCAGAACTATAATCCCAAAAGATGGACTTTGGTAAGTGCTGCATGGTCAGTAACTATAAAATGTATCCTATTTAGAGATTCATAATGTACACTGGCATAATTAAGTGTCTGAGGCAGTCTACTTTAAAGAAATGTTTTAAAAACTTTTTTTAAATACAGAATTTTCCAGCTAGAATAAAACATTTCATCAAAAATCTACGAGGAAGCACCTCAATATGCTACATGAGACCATCCATGACCTGATTCTGCTCTTCAGCCACCATTTCCCCTATTCAACATATCCTTCTCATTTTTTTAGTACCCTAAGTGTTCTCAGTTGTTGGCCCTCTCTCATCTTCCATCTTCCTCAAGATTTGTTTCAAAAGTCATTCCTACCAGGTGTGGTGCAGTATGCCTATCAACTCAGCACTCAGGAGGCCAAGCAGGAGGATTATTGCAAGTTTAAGATCAGCCTGGGCTGCAACATGAATTCAAGGATAGCCTGAACTGCATAATTGCACAGTGAGACCCTGTCTCAAAAATACAAAAAAAAAAAAAAAAAAAAAAAAAAAAAAAAAAAAGCCATTCCTAAAGAAAACTTTCCCTATTCCTCTCCTATGTGCATCCATAGCACCCCATACTTGCTTCTTTCGTTACACTTACCACATATTCACCCAATGCAACTATCTATTTAATAAACTAAGTCTCTTGAGGGCAGTGATTATATTTCATTTCTTTCTATGCCCAGCACAACCATAGGGAAGTGTATTCCTTCAAAATTCATACGTTGAAATTTAGTTTTTCAACACAATAGTATTAAGAAGTGTAGCTTTGGGGATGTGATTAGGTCTTGAGAATGTTACCTTCATGAATGGGATTAGTGACATTCATCAAAAAAAGGCTTGAGAGGACTGTTTGCTCCTCAAATGAGTCCTCACCAAACACCAAATTTACTAGTGCCTTGATCTAGAACTTCTCAGCCTCTGTAACCGTCAACATAAGTTTTCATTATTTATGAATTATGTAATACATGATATTTTTATAGCAGCCCAAATGGACTAAGACTGAAATATATTTGGTTTTTACTATTTATTTTTATGGTACTTGAGATTGAATTGAGGACTTTTACCACTGAGGTACAACCCCTGTAAGAACCAAAGTAGTGCAAGCAAAAAGTGCATGGTCCATATAGCTGGTACTCACAAATAAACCCCAAAAATATTAGTTGAATTTAAAAAAATGTTTTCTTCAATTATAAACACTTATTTCAAGTTCTCTGAATATGAAAATCTCTGAATATGAAATTCTTCCCTCCCAGTGATGGTTTTGTTTCTGTACTCAGTGAATTCTTTATAATTACCACTGTGCCTTCACAGATGTTGGTGTTCCACTTACTGCTCTGACAGCACATATGATATAATTGGTTTTAAAAATCTGAAGAGTATGACATTTCACTGAGCTTCTTTTTAAGCTAAATCTTTCAGATGCATCGAACCGAGTAGGCAAAAGAAATAGGATGGTGATTCCCTGAACTGGTTCATAAAAGGATATAGTGAAGTAAATGAATGCTGACACAGTGACCTCTGTCAAAACAGCCTGCTGGTCTAAGAAAATTATCAGAAGCAGCATACATGCTGGTTTGGGAAGAGCAGAGCATTCCAGATGGCCATATTCATTTGATTTTTAAACAGATTTTCAGGAGAAGGGGAAAATTTGTATCCAGGTCATTCCTAACTCTTCTGGGAGGTCATCTAAAGTTGTAGCTTTTAAGCTCCCAAGAATCCTGACTGATAAATATTGACTACTTAATTGTAAAGTGGAACATCCCACTAAAACTGAAGGCTAGATGGAACTTTCCTAAAAATCATACTGCAGCATCTTTTCTCCTTTTCAGTTCTGTTCCCTTTTAAATATCATTCATCACTTATGGTTTCTATTGTACTTTTGCAGGGCAATAAGCCTTTACATACATTTGACTTAGTGAGGATTTGTGTATCTGAATCTTTTAATAATTCTGGGAAGCCAGCCCTTAACTTGAATATTTCTTGCCATATTTAGTGGATTCTCTTCATAAGGACATAGTGATATCTGCTTAAAAAAAAAAAAGGCACTTCAATTATTTCATTCAGTTGTGCCTGGGGGGTCCAACTCCTGTTCAGTGGCATTTGATTTCTGAAAGAATTTATTTCATAGCAAACAAGTACTGTATTTCATCATGGCATTTACATGAATGTATATAAATACATAGTTGCACTTTATTAATCAGGGTATTTTTTTCTCTATTCAAAATTATAGTCTCGTATATTTTGGAAACTGTTTCCCTTTTCTTTTTCTTGTCTCATTATTATCTTCTATCTGTAGAATTCCTAGAGTCCATTTTGATTCCAAGCAATTTAGTTGCTTTTGAGATAAACTCATACTTTATCTTCCTGGCATATATGTTTAAACGTATGTTTACAGTGGGCCCCAAAATTCACCGGGGTTATGTTCCTAGAGCATACACAAACTGTGAAAAATAAATTTCACATATGGTCAGAAAAATGCCCATAAATTTCTATTTTTATAGTTTGAACCCTAAATATGCTATGTCTCTGTTATGAAATTTAATAAAATACTGTATTAATAAGGTCCTAGAAGGTGCAGGGTGTTTTGGCAGCATCTCAGAGCTTTAAGAAGAACAAAACCAGCGGATGTTGGTGCTCCCTGGAGATGGGTTACAGGGCAGCAGCTAATCAGCAGCAAGAACTAAA
Source organism: Dasyprocta punctata (assembly GCA_004363535.1). Taxonomy (NCBI): domain Eukaryota; kingdom Metazoa; phylum Chordata; class Mammalia; order Rodentia; family Dasyproctidae; genus Dasyprocta; species Dasyprocta punctata. The sequence continues at coordinate 56,827 of RJWM01004057.1, read as the reverse complement.
AAATGCTCTTGGGTTGGCTACTTGAAAACTCTTGCCAATAAAGCAACTGCAGAGGGTATTTGCGGTTTCCACAAAATTGTGGGGCTTCCATGAACAATTATTAGTTAGGTTCTAAGGAATAATCCATTAATGACTGAGGCTGAGAATTCTGAACCTGACTTCATGGGGGTATACTGTGCTCTCTTTTACTTCTCTGTTTTCAGTCAATTGTCAATGCCTCCCAATTTAGATCTCCAATGGACTTCGTTATCTTACTCTGTCTTTTTATGAGTCTAGATAAGGAATAAATATCCAGTAAACCAAACATGACCTATTTTGACTCCTATGGCACTCAGTCAGGCACCTGGAAACAATTGGCTTATTCTTCTTTTTTCTTTTTTCTTTTTATTTAAGAGAAAAAAGACACATATAAGACAAAAAGCAAAAGAGACAAACAACAACAACAAATCCACGACAGTAACATTATAGGTTTACAAAACAAGATAGGAACTTGACAATGGTTGCAATATTGTGTATCATTACCTTCAACATGGTTGTTTACACTAACAGATATAGACATGTAAAATTGATCTAATCATATGAGTATTAACCGATCTTACTCAATAACTAATACATTCAGCAGTAAAGTCATTTTTGTTATCTTATTCTTTGACTATCACTTCAAATTATCACTCAAGTCAGATGAAGCCGGATTTGAAATGATATACATCATCTCATATAAAAAAAAAGTCTCAGAGCCCAAATATATAATATATATTATGTGTGTATATTTATATATATCCCTTCTTTTGTTCAGCAATATTGTAAGAAAAGATTATTTAATACAGTTGATAAAACAAACATTTTACAAGAGGCAACATAGCTTGAGAGTCTATTCTACCTACTGTATGCACTTGGTTTTCCCCATGTTCGATACCAGGCTTGCAGAATCTACCTTATTCATTTCCTCTTTCTTCTTCTCCCTCCCTCCATTTCTCTTCTCTCCCTCTCTCCTCCCTCATTTCTTTTTTGCTTTTTTCTGTAAGTGTATATTTAGTATGTAGACTTGAGTCACCCTAATATTGAGGGAATCCATTAGATCAGCAGTTAAGGGAGCTGAGTTCTAATCCCAGCCCTCGTATTAACTAGCTTATATTCTTGGTTGTTAGTCAAATTGTCAAGACTTGGACATTTCATCTGTACAATGAAGGGGTTAGATATGAACTTGTTATACGTACAGATACTAACTTTTTGAGTGTGTTTTAAAGCTTCCTTCCTTTAGACTCGTGCTAAGAGAAGATTGAACAGGTGCTACTAAATGCAAGTTGATTTAAGAACTTTTAAAAAGTCTGTCTACCACAAAATATCCACAGACCTCTATCTTTTCCCTTATCTGGCTTTAAGCTCCATCTTAAAAAGTTTTAGTCTCCAGAAAGCCCTGATTAACTTGTATATATACTTTTCCTGGGTCTAGTTTACGCATTATATTCTTTTATTGGGGATTAATTTCTTCAACTTTGAAGTGACTCTGGAATTGGAAGATGTGAAGTTCAAAGTAATATGTACATCTTGCATAAGTCAAAAACTTAAAACTTTACAAAAAACTCTGGCTTCTTTCTAAAGGGGCAAGCAACAAAAAACCATGGGAGTAAATGGCCTCTGATAAATACCACTTAAAGAGGACTCTATGCTTAATAGCAAATAACACCAGTTCACTGAGTGAATGAATTTTAGTGGACAGCTAGCCTTTTCAGCCTCAAGCTGATTATTCATCTCCCCTGTAAAACAGGATCGAATGACTACTCATGGTGAACACAATCATGTGGGCTGTCATTACTACCATCATCTTGTGGCACACTGCACCTACCAGGAAAGCCCAGTTAAAGTAAAATTGTCCTTCTTTAGAAGAAGAATCTCTGAAGAAGGGGTGAAGCAAGTAGAACGTCTACCAAGTATTATCAGAACGCCTATCAACTATTATTTGAGGATTGGAGACAAGAGAATGGGCCTTGACTTCAAGATATAAAAATATATTATAGATTGGGAGGGTCTAAAGGGAATTTAGACCTGGAAAGAGACTAGAGAGAGGACTTACCTAATAAAAGGACATACAATGAAAAGATAAATTAGGATGAATTTCAACAGAGAGCAATAGAAACTCAAGAAAAAAAATGTCGCAAACCAGACAGATGCTTCTTTCTCATGGAAGATCATTCAAGTAGTAGCTGATACAGTGCCTCCACAACTATCAGAGAACTGAGATATTTCAAGTTTTCAGCTATGGCCTTTGTCCTCTTGGTCAAATATGAACTTTAGAGCACTAATTATCTATTCTATATTTCAAAAAGCAAAATGGAAGAGAGCAAAGAATAAATACACATGCCTTCCCTTTCAAGGAATTTTCCAGAGATACCATACAACATTTTCACTTAATTTCATTGGCAAAAGCTTGCCACTTTTTGCTAAGGTGTAGACTTTGAAATGTAATCTTTTAGATAACAATATCTCCAAATAAAAATCAGGGTTCTCTTATTTTTAAAAAAACTTTTTTTTTCTTTTTTTTTTTTTGGTACCAGGAATCAAACTCAAGACCTCACACTTGCCAGGCAGGTGCTGCACCACTGAGCTATATCCCCAGCCTGGGTTCTCTTATTTAAAAAGGAGAGAATGGCTATATGAAAGCCATATTTATCAATGTTCATAGGTTGTATCTGTAGGTATGTTATTCATATATAATTATGGGTGTAAAAAAGATGTACCTGATAGGTATATCTACTGAATGTAACACAAAATACTATCAATGAAAGTAAGTTTCAAAAAAATGAAACTTGTATCTCTTCCCTATTACTTTCCTATCACGTTTATAAGTTAGCACTTAATTATTCCATGGAAGTTTGTGTTTTATTCTTACTTTTCCAGCTCTTTCATTTCACTGAGGTTCTGGTAGGCCCACATATCTAGTAGAGGCCACACGATATAGCAATGCAGCAAGATTGCATAAAGGTATTACTGTAGTGCAACAATAAATTTTTACATGGTAGTGAAATAGATCCTTAAGGACAGCCCATTATCTAAGGTGTCTGCAGTTCTGAACATCTTTTATTTGATTATTTATGGGCTAACTCAATTGCTTAACTTAGAAATTTGAAGTACAAAAAAAATTAAGATGATACATCAACTCACTTGTGTCTTTATTTTTATCTCTGGCCATACTAACCTGAACACACCTGATTTCATCTAGCTTTAGTTTTATGTATATATTCTTTGCCCTGCTTACTTGGTAATTTAGTAGTAAACTGAATGTGGTCTTGGAATGAGTCATCGTTTTCATCAGTATTTAGTGTCTCAATTAGGTTTATAAGCTGGATCAGCTTAAAAGGAAATAATTATGCTGCATACACTTTCAGTAAGTTTCCTACCATATTTTTGTATTTTTAAGTCAGACTAACCCATGGGTATATGACCAGATGAAAAAGAAAAGTTGGTGACACTTTGGCTCTGGTCAATGCATCTATTTAAGGCCATCACCCAGTCTAATTTATCCTTTTATTCAGCAAATATTTGCTGATTGTTAACAGACTACGCACTATGCACTGTGCTCATCTGGGAATAAATAACAAGTGCTTAAAGATCTCAAAAGTAGCTGGGTGTGGTGGCGTATGCCTTTAATCCCAGCACTTGGGAGGCTGAGGCAGGTGGAGTGTTGTGAGTTTGAGGCCAGTTTGGGCTACAACGTGAGCAAGGCCAGCCTTAACTACATAGTGTGACCCTGTCTCAAAAACAAATAGGGCTGGGAGTTTGGCTCCATGGCTTAAGTGCCTGCTTGGCAGGTGTGAGGTTCTGAGTTTGATTCCCAGTACCGATAAAAAAATCTCCAAAGTTCTTTTCCTGACAGGAGTTTACCTCAAAGTATTGACACCAAATATTCTCTGCCTCTTTGTTTTGTTCATATCATCTTAGAAATCCACTTATCATGTTACTTCTTTTTAGTCTTAACTCAAAGTACCAAAAAGTCAGGGAAACTTGTCTCTCTCCCTCACTAACTCCTGGTGCAAACACAGTGCCCAATAGTGAGTATTTAATTCATTAACATAATGAACATTCAATACATACTTTTGGTATTCCTGAATAGAGTTCAGAATATAGAATTATCAAAAAAAAGCTGTGAGACAATTTCTTTCGTAATTGAATGAAATTAGTAAAACACATCACAATTTTCCACAACGATTCCAGTAGGTGTTTTATAAAATGAAGCTAATTTCTTTATTTTCAACTACTTTATTTACTGAAGTATAATAGACAAATAACAATTACATATATTTACAATGTATAATGTATTTTGATATACATACACATTATGGAATGATTAAATTCAAGAGAATTAACATATCCATTTCCTCACAGTTACTTTTTGTGTATGTGGTGAAACTTAAGATATGTTCTCTGATTTTACTTGACGTATGTAATAGAATATTACACCTGTGCACATTAGATCTTCAGAACTTACTTGTCCTGCATAATTTAACTTTCTACCCTTTGATCAACATCTTCACATTCCTTCCTACTCACTAGCTTTTGGCAACCATCATTTTACTCTATACTTCCATGACTTCAACTTTTTAGATTACACACGTTGAGATCATGTGTTGTCTTTCTGCATTTGGCTCATTTGGCTTATTATAATGTCCTCCAGGTTTATCTATGTTGTCTCAATGAGAGAAATTCTCAATGAGAGAATTTCCTTTTAAAGGATAATCACTCCACTGTATAGACAGACAGCAGACAGACAGACAGACAGACACACAGTTTTCCACATTTTCAAATGGCACTGTTATGGTTTATACATTGTGTCAACTTGAGAAGTCTAGAAGCTTAATTAAATAACTCAGCAGCTCTACATTCTAGGGTATAGAGCGCAAGCAGTTACCTGTTCATTGTGTCAATTTGAGAAGGTCAGAAGTTTAACTGAGAGACTCAGGAGGGAGTCAGGGTTCTTACTTTGTAAACAGCCTCAGCCTGTGCAAGAGGGCAGGCAGATGGTGTGAATGCTACACCCACCCTTGCGGGGGGGGGGTTGTGTACAACATAAGGGAGAAAAAGAGGCTTGCTCTTTCCCCCTTTTACTCTGGCTGCCTTTGCTTGCTGCTGCCCTGAAGTGCTGCCCCAGTACCATGCCACCCTGCCTTGGAGCCAGCTGATTGTGGACTGAAACCTCCAAAAACTGTAAGCTTAATAAACCTTTCCTTCCCTAATTTTGGGTGTCAGGTATTTTGTCTCAGCAATGAGTGAAAAGTAACCAAGATAGGTACATTTTTCCATTCATCCATTGATGGACACTCTTATTGATGCTATATGTTAGTTTATTCTGAATAATGTTGCAATAAACAGGAGGACTTTGACACATTGATTTCATTTCCTTTGGATATATACCCTGAAAAGGATTGCTGGATCTCACGGTAGTTCTATTTTTAGTTTGCTGAGGAATCTCTATAAGAGGTTTTCATTTGCAACAACAGTGTACAAGAGCTGATCCCCTGAACATATCAAATATTCATCACCCGGGTCAGTATTAAGAAATGTTTTTCACCATGTTTTCATCTACTGTACAGTGTCAGGGTAAGTATTTAAATCTTTAAATGATTTTGAGTTGATTTTTGCAAGGTGTGATAGAAGGGTCAATTTCATTCTTCTGCATATGAATATAAAGTTTCTATAACTTCCTTTTCCCCTTGTGAGTTCTTGCCAACTTTGAAAAGGGCAGTTTGACCACAAATGCATGGTTTATATCTTAGTTTTATATTCTACTCCATTGGTCTCTGTTTATTTTTATGCCCCTCTTCCTTTTTTCTAAATTTTAAGACTAAGTTAAGTTGACCAGGATGGTCTTGAACTTGAGATTTTCCTGCCTCAACCTGGAGAGCTGGGCTTACACCATGTCCATTTTATCTTTGTAGTATATTTTGAAATCAGATAATTTGATGCCTCCAATTTTATTCTTGCTTAAAAGTATTAGCGCTATATTGGATTTTTTGTAATTCTATATGAATTTTAGGATTATTTTTCTATATGTGTAACAAGTTGTTAGAATTTAACTTGAGACTTCATTGAACCTGTAAACTGCATTGAATAATATGGATAATTTATTATTAACTCATCTAATCTTAAAACATGAAATATCACTGTGTTCTCTTCAATTTCTTTCAATCATGTTTGAGTTTTTGGTGCATTGATATTTTGCCTCCCAGCTAAATCTGTTCCTAAGTATTCTATTTTTCAATGCTATTGGAAATTAGATAATTTTCTTATTTTTGACATAGTTCATTGTTAGTATATAGAAACAATTGATTTTCATGTTGCTTTTGTATCATGCAGTTTTACTGAATATTTTATTCATTTTATCAGTCTTTTGATGGTCTTTACAATTTTCCTTAAAAAAGATGATGTCATTTGTAAACAAATTATTTTACTTCTTCCTTTCCAATTTGGATGCCTTTTCTTTTTCTTGCCTAATTGCTCTAACATTTCCAATACTCTGCTGAATAGAAGTGGAAAGAGTGGACATAATTGCTTTATTCTAGATCTTTCAACTTTCCTTCATTAAGTATTTTAGCTGTGGACTTGTAATACATGGTCTTTATTATACTGAGGTACATCCTTTCATACCTAATTTTGTTGCTTTTCTTATCATGAAATAAATTTTGAAGTTTGCATCTCCTGATAAATACATGGCTTTTGTCCTTCACTTAATGTGACGTGTTACATTTATTTGCACATGTTGGAATGTCTGGTATACCAGAGGAAAATCTTATCTGATCATGATGCATGACACTTTTCTGTATCTAAGTCCATTAGGGATAATGTTCCATCACTTCTTTTCTTGTAGTGTCTGCTTGTCTAGTCTTGGTGTCAGGATAATACTGACCTTGTAAAATGAGTTTCTATTTAGCTTTTGGAAAAATTTTCAAAATAATTTCAAATTTTTTAAAAATGTTGACTAGAATTCACCTGTGAAAGCATCACCTTTTCTTTGTTGGAAGGTTTTAAATTATTGGTCCAATCTGCTTTGTCAGTATTAATCTGTTAAAAAATTTTCTTGTTTTTCTCATTTTGCAGTACTGAAGACTAAACTTAGGGTCTTCACATTGAGGTACATTTCCAGATTTTTTGTCTGTCTGTTTGTTTGTTTTTATATTGAGACAGTGTCTGGTCAAGTTGCTAGGTTGTCCAGGATGGGCTTGAACTTTTACTTTTCCTATCTCAGCCTCCCAGAGTGCTGGTGTATGCCACCACACTTGGCTCCAAGTTTTGTATTATTTCATGGTTCAGTTTTGGTTGGTTATATGTTACTAGGAATTTATTTCTTCTAGGTCATGTAATTGTTGGTATGAAACTATTTATAGTAGTTTCTTATGATACTATTTATTTCTGTAGTGTCAATTATAGTATCTCTTCTTTCCTTTGTCATTTAATTTTGAGTTTTTAATTGAGCTAAAAGTTTTCAATTGTGTTTATATTATTGAAAAATCAACTTTTAGTCTCATTTTTCTAGTCTTTTTGCTCAGATTTTTATTATTTTATTTTTTTCCACTAACTTTGGGCTTAGTTCAGTTTTCATCTAGTTCCCTGTAGTGTAAAACTGGGTTGTTTTTGAGATTTCTTTTATAGTGATAAGGAAAGTGAAACCAGGTCCTCATGCATACTAAACAAGTGCTGTATCACTGAGCTACACTCCAAGCCCATTCTATTCTATTCTATTCTGTTCTGTTCTGTTCTGTTCTGTTCTGTTCTGTTCTGTTCTGTTCTATTCTATTCTATTCTATTCTATTCAATCCTATCCAATCCTATCCTATCCTATCCTATCCTATCCTATCCTATCCTATCCTATCCTATCCTATTCTATCCTACTCTACTCTACTCTAATTTTAATTTTGAGACAAGAAGATGTCTCCCAGACTGGTCTTTAACTTGTAAACCTTTTGCCTCTGTTTTTTTTCCCTCCAAATTCATTTTATTTCAAGGAGAAATTAAAAATAAAATAAAATTTGAAAACACACCAACCAGAGGGCAACAATGGTACATACATTGCACACTGTCATCCCCAAATCATTCACCCAGAGCACAAGACATCTGCATTCAATATTCTGAACAATATCAGCACAAATCTTTCTCTTCAGTGAACTCAGATATCAGTAGTCTATCTTAACTATTTTTTTAATATACACGTACATATACATACGTTGTTTCTTTCAGCTTCTCACACTAATGAGACAATACAATGTTTACACATGTGTCTTATTTAGTTTACTGAGTATGGTCTCAAGTTGCATCCATTTACCTATAGAAGTCTCCAGCTTATCCTTCTTTATGGCTGAGAAGTGCTCCACTGTATAAAAATACCACATCTTTTTTATCCATTTCTCAGTCGATGGGTATTTAGGTTGTTTCCAATATCTGGCTATTACAAATTGTTCTTTTTGCACATATATTGCTGTGGTATATTTTTAATTCTTTTGGGAAGATACCCAGAAGGGGAATAGCTGGGTCAAATGGGATTACTAGCCCTAGTTTTTTGAGGAAGCATCACACTGATTTCCACAGTGGCTGCACCAGTATTCACTCCCACCAACAGTGGAGAAAGGTTCCTTTTTCCCCACAGCCCCTGCAGCATTTGTTACTGCTTGAGTTTTTTACAATAGCCATTCCTTCTGTGGTGAGGTGGAATCTCAGTGTTGTTTTAATTTTCATCTCTTGAATGACCAAAGATGCTGAACATTTTTTCACATATTTATTTGCTGTTTGTGTTTCATCTGAGAAGTGTATATTCATCTCAGAGGCCCATTTTTGGATTGGGTCTTTAAATCTGGGAAGACAGATTTTTTTGAGTTATTTATATGTTCTCAATAGTAATCCTTTGAGGTACAGCTGACAAACATTTTCTCCCACATTGTAGGTTGTCTCTTTACTCTGTTGGTGGTTTCTCTTGCTGCGTAAAGGCTTTTCAATAGGGTGAGGTCCCAGTTGTTGATTCTTTGTGAGAGTTCCTTTGCAATCAGGGTTTTGTTCAAAAAGTCTTTGCCTACACCAATGTCTTCAAGAGTTTTACCTACTGTATCTTTCAGCAGATTTAAAGTTTCTATTTTAATATTAAGATCTCTGACCCATTCTGATTTTAGCTTGGTACATGGTGAAAAACATGGGTGCAGTTTTAATCTTTGGCATGTGTAGAGCCAGTTTTTTCAGCAAAATTTATTAAAGAGGCTACCTTTCTTCCAGTGAATGTGTTTGGCACCTTTGTCAAAGATAAAGTGGCTTAATATGTCTGAAGTTGTTTCTGCATCTTCTAATTTGTTCCACTGATCTTTGAGTCTGTGTTTTGCCAGTGCCACACAGTTTTTATCACAGTAGCTTTATACTATAATTTCAAGTCAAGGATTGTGATGTCTCCTGTCTTGCCTTTGTTGCCCAGGATTGCCTTTGCTATTCTAGGTCTCTTCTACTTCCAGATGAATTTTAGGATTGTTTTCTCTAATTCTGTGGGATATGCTATTGAAATTTTGATTGGGATTGCATTGAATCTGTATAACAGTTTTGGAAGTATGGCCATTTTCACTATATTGGTTATTCCTACCCAAGAGCATGGGATATCTCTCCATTTTATAATATCTTCTTCAATCTCCTTTTTCAGAGTACTGTAGTTTTCAATGTAGAGGTCTTTACCTCCTTTGTTAGGTTGATTTCTAAGTATTTCATTTTGGGGAATGCTACTGTAAAAGGTATTGTTTCCATGATTTTTCTTTCAGTGAGTTTGTTATTTGTGTACAGAAAGGCTAGTGATTTTGAGTGTTGACTTTATACCCAGCTATGTTATTCAATTTGCTTATTAAATTTAGTTGTCTTTTTGTGGAGTTTTTGGGGTCTTCTAAGTAGGGTATCATGTCATCTGTAAATAACAATAGTTAAACTTCTTCCTTTCCTGTCTTTATTCCCTTATTTCTCTTGTCTAAGTGATCCAACTAAAGTTTCCAAGACTATGCTGAGTTAGAGTGGAGACAGTGGACATCCTTGTCTTATTCTTGATTTTAGAGAGATAGTTTTCAGTTTTTGTCCATTTAGTCTGATATTGGCTGTTGGTTTGTTGTAGATGGCTTTTATCAGATTGAGAAAAAAGATCACCCATTCCAATTTTCTGTAGGGTTTTTATTATGAATGGGTGGACTGTGTCAAAGCTTTTTCTGTATCTATTGAAATGATCACGATTTTTGTTCTTGCCTCTGTTAATATGGTGTATTACATATATGGATTTACATATGCTGAACCATCCCTGTATCCCTGGAATGAAACCTATTTGATCATGGGGTCCAATCTTCTTGACAATTTGTTGCAGTCTGTTTACCAGTATCTTACTGAGATTTTTTGCATCTATGTTCATTAGGGAAACTGGCCTGCAATTCTCTTACTTGGGTCCTTCTCTGGTTTTGGTATCAGGTAATAACTTGCTTCCAGGAATGAATTTAGAAGTATTGCTTCCCTTTCAATTTCATTAAAGAGTTTGAGAAATAGTGGTGTTAGGTCTTCTCTAAGTTTCTTGTAGAATTCAGCAGTGAATCCATCAGATCCTGGATTTTTCTTTGTTGATAGGTTGTTAATTACATCTTTGATTTCATTTATTGATATTAGGTTATTTATGATTTTTATATCTTCTTGATTCAGCTTGGATAATTCATATGTATCTAGGAATTTGTTCATTTCTTCTGTATTTTCCATCTTATTAGAATACAAGTTTTCAAAATTGGTATAGATGATTTTCTGGGCTTCTACAGGGTCTGTTATGATTTCACCCCTTTCATCCCTAATTGCATGGATTTGAGTCTTGTCTTTTTTTGATAAGGTTGGACAAGGGTTTGTCAATTTTATTTAATCTTTCAAAAAACCAACTCTTCAATTCTTTGCATTGCTTTTTTAGTCTCCAGTGTGTTAATTTCTGCTCTGCTCTTTATAATTTCCTCCCTCATAGTAGCTTTTGGCTTATCCTGCTCTTTTTCTGTAAGTTTGAAGTTCAACATTAAGTTTTTTATATGTGCTTGCTCTGTTTTCCTGATATGGGTATTTACTGCTATAAATTTCCCTCGCAATACTACCTTCATGGTGTCCCACAAGTTCCAGTATGTTGTATTGTTGTTATTCAACTGTAAAAGCTGCCTATTTTCTTCTTTAATTTCATCTATGACCCATTGGTTGTTCAGTAGGGTGCTATTTAATTTGTATGTGTTTATGAATTTCTTGTGGTTTTCTTTGGCATGGATTTTCAATTTCATTGTACTGTGGTCTGATAGTATGCATGGGATAATTTCCATTCCTTTGCATTTACTTAAGTATGTTCTATGAGCCAGTATATGGTTTATTTTGGAGAATGTCCTGTGTGTAGTTGAGAAGAATGTGTATTCTGATGTTGTGGGGTGGAACACTGTATAGACATCTATTAAGTCCATTTGTTTGAAAGCTTCATTTAGTTCTAGTATTTCATTACTGAATTTTTGGCTAGTTGATGTCTTTTTATGACAGTGGGTTACTGAGGTCTCCTGATAAATTCTACTAGGGCTTATTTGATTGTTCATGTCTGTTGTAATTGTCTTACATAGTTTGGGGCACTGGTATTTGTTGCATATATATTTATGACTGTTCTCTCTTCTTCTTGGATTGTTCTCTTTATAAGGATGTAGTGATCTCCTTTATCTCTCAATCAGTGTTGGCTTGAAGTTCACTTTGCCTGCAAATAGAATAGCTACCTCTACTTTTTTCTTGGTCCCTATCACATGGGGTATTTTTTTTCCATCCTTTGATTTTCAGTTTATGAATTCCTTTTTTAATTAAATGTGTTTCTTGTATGCAGCATATCATTGAATCTTGCTTCTTTATCCTTTGTCAGTCTGTGTCTTTTGATGGGTTAAGACCATTAACATTGATGGTTATAAATGAAATGTATTGATATATTCTTGTCATGTTATTTTCCTGTTTTTGGCCCTCCACCTTTTTTCCCCCCACCAATTGTTTGCTTTCTCTGGGGGATTCCTTCTGTTGGAGTTGTTGTCCTTATTATCTCTTTCTCGAATATCCTTCAGAACATTTTGGAGTGCTGGTTTTGTGGTCATAAATTTCCTCAGATGCTGTATCATGGAAGTACCTTATTTCTTCATCAATTTTTTTCAAGGTTTTCTGGTACAACAGAGAGGCCAAAACAAAATAAAACAAATGCAGAGAGGAGTACACAACTCATGGGACTGGGTTCCACTTTTCTCCATTAATTCTGAAAGATAGTTTTTTGGGGTACATCAATCTGGGTTGAAAGTTATTTTTCCTTTAGAACTTGGAGTGCTTCACTCCAACCTCTCCTTAAGAGTTTGTGCTGAGAAGTCAGCAGTAATTTTGATGGGCTTCCCTTTATGATTTCTTTCTTTTCTCTAACAGCTTTTAGGGTTCTATTCTCATGTTGAATTCTGGATTCTTCACTATGATATGCCTGGCTGTAGATTTTTTTTTTTTTTGATCATTGCTAATTGGAGTTCTGTATGCCTCGTTTACATGTATGTCAAGTTCTTTTTCTCTACCAGGAGAGTTTTGTCATGATCTGTGAATAGTTTTTAAGGTCATTTCTGGTATCTCCTGCTTGTTCATTGACTCCAATAAATCTTAAATTATTCTTTGTCTTATCTAGCAGGTGCTGGATTGATTTCTCATGGTCCCTTGCTCTTTTTGAGAAATTTTTCTTTTCCTGGTCACTAACTGCAAGCCTATCTTCAATAGCTGAGAGTTTGTCCTCACATTGGCCTAATCTGCTTTGAATACTTTCAGTGGAGTTTTTATTCTCCTGGATATCTGCTTGAACCTGCTTTATGGATTCCATTTCTTTCCTATGCTGAGCTTCCACAATTTGCTTAAGCTCATCTATTTTTTTGTCTGTGTCTGCTCTAATGTTGCTAAGCACGGTGTGTATTTTGGGTGATCTCTGTAATTATCTGAGAGATTATTTCTGAGTTCATTTTTCCAGAGCCTCATTCAATTGCTTTGTTATTACCACTTCATAGAGACCTGGTAGGGGTCTTTCGGATTGTCTCACCTCATTGCCCCCTGGATTTGCTTTTGGTGAACTGCATGTCTGGGGTTGCATTCTGCTGAAGTGTCTTCTCATTTTATTGTCTCTTTTTTTTTAGTTTAACTCCTGGAGTGATGCTTATAAATTGCCTATGGTGGGTTGCTTTATTGCTAGTATTTAGGACTGTTAGGTGATGATTGCTTCCTTGAGGTATCTTCCAGGAGCAGCTGGTTTCTGGGTTTTGAGCCTGTTGGAAGATCTTACTCCTTCAGTTTGTTGGAAATGAGAAGATGTTGCTTGTTTGGTCTAGTCCCTGGTTCTTTGGCTCTGTGACATTATATTTTCTGTGACCCTTATCAGTCATGGAATGCCAGGACCAACAGCTGTTTAGAACAACTAGGTCAATTTTGGCTATAGTACCAATAGCATCAAACACAGCCTAGAAAACAGCAAACTGAGCTAACACTTAATTTGTGACTTTTAACCATATGAACTAGATTTATGATTATATAACAAAATGTAAAACCAAATAATTAAATGCAATATATACGTACATAATGTGTCAATTTTGCCCTAGTGTTAAAATTCAAAATGAATTAAGGAAAAAATAGAGAAGTAGAAGAAGAGAAAGAGATTAGAAGTAAAGTTGGAAGACAAAGGGGGATCACACAAACTTGGGGAAATTGGTGCAGAAGACTGAAGGAAAGAGAGATGGAAGAGATAAAAGGAATACCAGAACAGAAACACCCACTTTCATACTCATTAAAAAAAAATAAATAAAATAAAAAATAAACAGTCCACTTCCAGGATTCGCTCCAGGCTCTAGTAGACAACCTGTGGAGACAGAGTTCTGAATCATGCTGATCTACCTCAGCAAGTTAGCAGCTACTTTTTGGCAGGGCAGTAATCTCAGCAGGTCTACCCTGAGACCAGACTCATTGGGCTTGCCATAGTCTAAGCAATTTCCATGGGCCTGCTCTCAGCTGGGAGCTGCTAGACACAGCCAGCAGCAGTTCTGGGTTCCGAGCTCAGTCAGCCTGTCTTCAAAAGGACTCCCAGCTAAGTGTTCTCTCCCCATGGGAGGACTAAGTCCTCTGCATTCAGCAGCTGGTGTAATCCTCCATGTCCGTTGCTCCCCTCCACTGCCATGTCTCTCTACAGAGACCTCCAGGGTCACCAGCTGACCCTGTCACCATGACTGTGTGTCCACAGGTTTGAACAGCTCCTCTTATGCAGTGAGTCCCACTTTAGGGCAAGGGCGCTGCTGGCTACTGCCTCCTTCCATGAAGTTTTTCTTTTCACTCTCTCTGTGGGCTTCAATTTGCACCTCAGATTCTTCTTGGGTCCCGGGGACCTACTTCCTTTCTTCTTGTCTTCTTCATGATGGCATATTCCAGCACCTCTGCCTCTGCTTCTTGAGTCGTTGAAACTACACATGTCTATTATTGGGTTTGGCCCTTTTTTAATGTAGGCATTTGTTGCTATGCACTTCCCTCTTTAACTACTTCTCCATTTAATAATTTTTGGCAAGTGTTTTCATTTTTTTTTTTTCAGTTTTTTTCAATTTTTTTTCAATTTTTTTTTGCGGCACTGGGGATCGAACTCCCAGCCCTAGTTTTTTGAGGCAGGGTCACTATGTAGCTCAGGCCGGCCTTGTGCTTGTGTTGTAGCCCAAGCGGGCCTCGAACTCACAATGCTCCTCCTACCTCAGCCTCCCAAGTGCTGGGATTAAAGGCGTGTGCCACTATGCCCGGCTCTTTCATTTTTATTTGGCTCAAAATTTTAAAATGTTTCCTTGGTTGTTTAGGGATATGTTGTTTAAGTTTTGCATATTTCAAAAGTTTTCCCCATTACTGATTTCCTAGCATTTTATAGCACTGGAATGTTTCATAACATCTCACAGTTTTGTGGTTGGAAGGTAGCTAAGGTGATTTTGATCTTAAATTTGTTGAGGCTTGTTTTGTGGCCTATCATACAGTCTTGGAGAATGTTTCATGTGAACATAAAATGAATGTCTATACTTTGTATTGTGGATAGTTTTCTTTATATCTGTTAGGTTCACTTGGTTTACACTGTTTTCCAAATCCACTGTTCACTTATTATTTTGTCTTTATGATTTACCCGTTTTTTAATGTGGGGCATGAAGTTCCCTACTATAATTGTGTTGCTTTCCATTTCTTCAATTCTTTTAATATTTCTCATATATATTTAGGCACATCATTATTGGGTGTATATTTATATACAACTGTTAAATCCTCTTGATGAATTGACACCTTTCCTACTATACAATGACCTTCTTTGTTTCTTGGAACAGTTTTTAATCTAAAATACATTTTATCTGATATAAGTATAGCCACTCTCTGCTCTCTTGATTATCATTTACATGGACTCTCTTTCTATCCCTTTATTTTCAGCATGAAGTATCTTTTTCCATCCCTTTATTCTCAGCCTATGTGTGATTATATAGCTGAAGCAAGTGTCTTGTAGGCAGTATATGATTTAATCTTGGTGGTTTCCTTTCAAAAGTCTTCATTTTTTTCTTTTTTTTAAGTTCCTTTATAATCTGATGGGAATTTTATGGTAGTTATGTTTTGATTTTATCCCTTTATCTTCTGTTTACCATAGTTTTTCTTTCTGGTCACCATTAGGTTTACATAAAAAATCTTAGTTTTAATAGTTCCTTTGAACTGATAACTTTGGTCACATATAAAACTCTATTTTAGCTTTTATTCCTCTCACATTTTACATTCTTAATGTCACAATTTATAACTTTTCTGTATTGTGCATACATTAATAAATTATTGTATACAATTTATAAAATATTTACAATTTTTACTATTGTTATAATTGTTTAAACTATAATTACTTTTACTACTTTTGCCTTTAAGCTTTTATTTCTTTTTTTGTTCAGTGATCCTTTCATCACAGTCTCCTGAATAACTGGAAATACAGGCATGCACCACCACTCCTGGCAGTCTTTTAACTTCAGTCCTAGAGTTAAAAGTGATTCATGCACTACCATAATAGTACTAGTGTTCTGTGATTCTGTATTATTTTTTTTTCAGTCCTGGGCATTGACTCCAGCATGCTAAGCAAACACTCTAGGACTGATCTATGTCCTAGCCCCTTAATTTGACTTCTTTCTTATTTTATAGTGACTTTTATGCTTTCATGCATTTTCACGTTATTAGTTAATATCTTCTTGTATCAACTTGAGGAACTCCCTTTTTTTTTTTTTTTTTTTTAAGGCAGATGTAGTGGTAATGAACTTTCATTGGTTTTGTCTGTCTGGAAAAGTTCTTATAGTTTCTTCATTTCTGAAAGACCCCTTTGCCAAGGATGATATTTTTGGTTTTTCTTTTTTTTTTTTTTTTTTTTTTTTTTTTTTTTTTTTTTTTTTTTTTTTTTTTTTTTTTTTTTTTTTTTTTTTTTTTCATTTGTTTTCTTTCCTTTCAGCACTACGAAAGTGTCACCCACTTTCTACTGGCCAGGAGGATTTCTGTTGAGAAATTAGCCAATCATTTTAAATGGGTTCTACTGAGACGTCTTTTCTTTTGTTGCTTTCAAAATTACTTAATTTTTGACTTTTGTGAATCTGATTATAAGGTCTTTTAGGGATGCATTCTTTGTATTTAATTTATTTAGAGTTCTTTGGGCTTCATTATTCCAGGGATTCATTTCTTTTTACCAACTTGAGAAACTGTCTGTCGTTTCTTTACGTAAGCTTTCAAAATTTTTTTCCATTCTTTTTGGAACTCTTATTTGTAAGTTCTGGTTTGTTTGTTGATATTTTATAAGTCCTACAGGCTTTCTTCATTCCTTTTCAATTTCTCCAATGACTGAATAATTTCAATGATTCAATGAGATTGAATAATTTCAATCTCACTAGTTCTTTCTGTTGCTTAGTAAAGTCTACTTAAAGCTATCCACGCAGTTCAGGCATTATGTTCTTCTAATCACCTCTTAAGCCTGTACCCCTAAAACTATCACATTACTCATTAAATTTCAGCACCTGAGCTGGGTGTGGTGGCCCATACTGATAATCTCAGCTACTTGAGAAGCTGAAGCAGAGGATCACAAATTCTAGGCTAGTCTGGAAAACAACAAAACCTGGTTTCAAAAGTAAAGTTAAAAATTAAAAGGGCTGTCTCCCAGTACTGCCTGGCTTCAAAATCTGGTACTTCAAGGAAAAAATCAGTATCTGAATTTTGGAGGCAATATATTTAAACTATAGCCCAGGAATAATGTGAAACTATCCTTGTCGACCTTTTCTATGTAGTTTTTAATTTAAAAAAAAAATTTGTGCTACATCCAGTTTTATAATCTCTCACCTGGATTCTTTTGCTCTTTTTAAAGTATTTTGAAGTATGACTGTTTCTGTGAGGAGACAAGTCTTTGTCTCATTCTACCATCTTGTTGGTATTCTTCTCTAATCATTTAGTTGTATTGTCACAACATAACTTTTACTTTATTGGTGAAACGTTTGATGTAATTTACCAGTAGGTGGCACTCCAAAGTAAAGCTGAGTATATAACCCATGGCTGCTACCCAGCCCCCTTATTTTTTCCTTGATTACAGATTAACAGGAATATGGTTATCATAAGAGAAGTATTTCACATTTTTCTCCACAATACATTTTTCACACTCTGAGTTGGCAATTAAGTAATTCTTGTCACAGAAGACTCTTTAAGCAAATTTATGTTCTACATAAGAAATTCTAAGGAAAGTGATATAAGTAAAAACATTATGTCTCGTTTTCCAGCAAAATGTAGAACTAAGATGTGAAATGTGAGAAAAAGTCCGAATGAAGTGGGGAAACAAACTGCTGTTACATATTAACAAACCCACTCAAGAGATCTGACAAACTTGAACTGAGTGACTGGCAATTTACATTATTAAAGTAGTTCTTAAAAACCAACTTCACTAAGGCTTTTTATTACATCAGATGGTCACAATATCAAATTTTACACATCAATTTTGTACTTGTTTTATGAGGAATCTCTTTCTGTTCTCCCTCCCTCCAGTTATGTACAGATTTCAACGAGGCTTTATGAAGTATACATTAATATACATTAGCTTATTTCATATTTGCTCTTCATACTAAGATGTCAGCGATGTCCAATATTTTTATGTTGATATTAAAAGCTGACTCAAAGATTAGATGATTTAAGTCATGTAATAAGTTAGTAAACTGTAGAGCAGGGAATAGAACCCAAAGCTTTTATAATTACAATGTTCACTTTTCATATCACATTAATCTTTCTTTTCATGCACCTAACATTTCTGTAAAATGTCAATTTCACTTGTACATGTAAAATTTTAATTTTATAAATAAATTTTAAAGGCACACAATTAGCATATCTGCTTTAGTTTTTTTTTTTTTTTTTTCGGTATTGGGAATCAAACTAAGGGACTTGCGCCTGCCACGTAGGTGCTGCACCACTGAGCAACATCCCTAGCCTCTTGTTCCTGTATTTTGATCTCCTTCAAAATTCACACTGAAACTCAAGCATAGATGCCACAGGGTTAAGAGAGGGGACTCTCTGGGAGGTGATTAGTACCCTTACAGATTAAAGGAAATACTTTTTTTCTCTTTTACTCTATGTGAGAAAACAGTGTTTGTCCCTCTTTTGTTCTGCCCCTTCCTCCATGTAAGGACACTTGGATGACATCACTCATAATGAACAGGTCTTCATTGGATGAGGAATCTGGCAGTAACTTGGTCTTGAATTCCCAGTCAGCAGAGCAATGAGAAATAAACTTCCCTTTTCAAAAAATATTATCCAGTCTCGCATACTGTTATACCAGCACAGACTAAAGACATTTCTCTGTCCCAATATCACCAAATTTACACAATTCTTTTTGCTTAGATTATGTATATACTTTGTTTTCCCTTTTTTAGCCTTTTGTTTCCTTTCATACACTATGAGTTTCTTTCCTAGAATTAAAGGATCATATGCAATTAGAACTACTGTATCCATTCCCTTTTTGCTTTACCTTCTGCCATGTGAGGACACAGAAACAAGGAGCCATTTGGAAAGCATAAGGTAGCCTTTTCCAGACACAGAACATGCTAGTCTCCTGATTTTGAACACCCCACCCTTCATGTGTGTGAGAAATTTCTGTTATGTGTATACTGCTTAGTATACACATAATGGAAATGTGGCATTTTGTTATAACCACAAAAATGAGTTAAGACAACTTGTCAAAACAGTATATAATTAACAAATCCAAAATCTTCCTGTATTGTGTCCTAAAAATTCTCTCAGACTCTCCTTAAAATTCTCACAGTGCTCATTCTTCTCGGCTTCAGGTCAATTGTGATATATATTATTTGAAAAAAAGTAATTGAAACCATTCTTCCTCATTAATTTAGCAAGAATTAGCTTAATGTATCATCAACATTAGCTACTCAACAAGAAAAACCTAGGGTAATAGGACCAAGAATCTGGCAGTTTAGTTGGATAAAGTATTCATTAGTCATTAAAAGCGAGAACCCTAAACCCAGCACAGTAGTGCATGTCTGTAATCCCAGCTACCTGATAGGCTGAAGCAGGAGGATTACAAATTTGAGGCCAGTTTAGCAAGATATTGTCTCAAAATAAATTTTAAAAGGTTGGAGATGTAGCTCCCTGAGTTCAATCCCCACTACTGAAAAAGAAAAAAACCACTGGAAAGAAATAATAAACCAAACAGTATATAATGTAAGAAATTTCAAAATAATAACCAAAGTAAGTCCATAGTGAAAGATATCAAAGTGATGTTTAACTTTGGAGGATTATCTGTGGGGAGGGAGCACTAGGGGAGCCTTTTCCCTGAGAATGTTCTTGATGATGACTACACAGGTATCTGACACATCAGAATTCATTGAACTAGAGTAGGACACTTCACTATGTAAGTTATTCCTTGATTTTTTAAAAAAGTTAATTTTTTAAGAAAGAGAATCTCTGAAGTCAGAGAGATCTGGCCAATGTAGGGTCTACCATTTATTAGTATTATGAGAATACACATTAATCAGCCTTAATGTTGTATGGACAAAATACCTGAACATTCCTAATTTAAAGATGTTTATTTTAGTTCACAGTTTTAGAGGGTTCAGTCCATGGTTAGCTGGTTCTAGGGCAGAAATGATGTGGAGGAAAGGCACAGGAGAGAAAAACTACTAATTCATGCCACCTAGGAAACAAAAAGAGAAGGAGCCAAGAATAAGAATACATCTTCCAGGTAGTAATCTCAGTGGCCCATCTCCTTCAACCAGGTGCCACCTCCTAACTGCACACTGAATTATAAATCATCAATGGGATTAATCCACTGATGAATTGAGTGTGCCATGATCCAGTCACCTTCCAAAAGTCCCACCTCTGAACACATGAGACTTCTGGGGGATACTTTAGATGCAAACATAACACATATGTTGCTTTACCTCTCTAAACCTCAGAAACCTCATCTAAAATTCAGTTAGTAATACTTGTCTAAATGGACTTGTCACTTGGATTAAGACAGTTGGCACATTAAGTGCTCAATAAATTTAACAGTCACAATTATCATTACCACTATTGCTATAGTGGGGAGGATGAAAAGTAGACAGTGTAAGAAACTAGATTCCACATGTAAGACTGATTTAACAAGAAACTAAAGAGGAAGAAAAAAGACTGACTTAAGTGTAATATAATCAAAGGATACACTGGAAGCATGTGGGCAGAATGAAAGCATGTTGTCTGAAGCACCAAAACAATGTCAGTATAACCTGGTGGTTAAAAGTATAAGTTCTAAAAAATATATATATATAGGTTCTGGAAGCTGGTGTACCTGAATTTGAACCTACTTGTTACACTCAGTAGTTGTGTGATGTGTCTAATTTTCTTTGACTATACATGATAATACAGGACATTAATATTTACTTCACAAAATTTTTGCTAGAAAGGGGCTCAGAGTGAGGTGGAAAATAATTATTTTAAAACTAGTCATTTGAAATATTTGTAGAATATTTACTATGAAATAATACAAATATGCTTGCTTTCTAGTGAGGTTTTAATCTTATCTGTCATTATCTGCAAAGGAAGGATAATAAAATCTATTTCATAGTAATATTATAACTATATTCTCAAATTATGTAAAAGCACCCTATACAGAATAGGTACCAAGTAAATGTTAGTTTCTTCCCCTTCAACAGTATATTAAGTTTTTTCAAGGATAAAATATCATGGCACTTTTTCTAATTTTAACTTTCCCATGCACAATTACTCTTGTATTCTATTTATTACTTAGTAGAGCCACACGTTTCATATTTTGCTTTCTACATATATTTAAAGTTACTTTAAAGAGACTAAAGGTCTTTTTAAAAAATTCAAAGTGACTTAGCACCTCAAAATAAAGCATTAAAAACACTATAGCTGTGTGAAAGGCCTAAATTCAACTTGCAGTACAATAATTTAATTGATAATTTATACCCCAAAGTATATGGCCCTTTTTTATTTAAACATGACTTTTGGAAACTGGCATAAGTCTCACAAGTGAGCATAATGCCCAATAAACAGATGGCTGTAAAAGCTTAGGTGCCAGAAATCCAACATTACTAGTTCATGTGGAATTTTAAAATATTAACAGCTTTTCCAATTGGTCATCTATGTCTATTAAAAATAGAAAACAAATTCTTAAATACATGAATGCTTATTCAGTCTTAAGCAAAAATTTATAACTTTGATATTGTAGTTTTGCTATCCTATAAAATCTGTCAGTATGCACAAGACATAGATAATCTCTTTTTATTGTTATAGCTGAAAAAAATCTACGTTTTCAGTTTACAGTAATAGTTCTGCCTTCTGGTTTCTTTTTAGTTTAAATTCAGCAGTCAATTCTAAGATATAGCAACAAAGATGTTCATTTTAGTAGTATTTATAATCGAAAAAATTGGAAACTGTGTGGTCAACAATGGCGAACTGGTTAAAGTGCTCTATGTATACAATGATTAAATAACACATGCATATTATACTATGCAGTCACTAATATTATGGTGCAGGAAAATATTTAAATAAATAGGAAATCAACATAATATACAAGTAAATAGATGGTTAACAAAATTTTATTTGGCAAAATGCACTGGTACTTTTGAATACACACACAGAAGGAAGGCTATTAAATTTTAAGAGCAAAGTTCTGAGTGACTTTTGCTCTTTTTCAGTTGTAATTTTCAAACATTTTACTTATGAAAATATGTGACAAATGATTGTGAAGTATTTTTGTAGAACAATACTTAAATCCATGGTAAACTAGATTGGAGAGCCCTTTTTTATTCACAAACTTATTGCTCCTCACCACATTTTTGCTATAGCTCTGGTGCAAATCATTATCTCCTTTCACTTGGAAAATTGCTCTTGCATTATACCTGCCCTTCCTATTTCTGCTTATCATACTTTAGTTAAACCTTGTCAACAAAATATCACATCACTCTACTTCAAATCTAATGGCTTATTTCATTTAAAAGTTATCAAGAAGCTTATGACGACATATGATTGAGATTCTGTACCCTTCTCCACAGGACTCTCTCCCTTCTCAACTCTTTCTCTTACCCTCTTGGTAGGATCCAGTTTGCTCACTACTTTCAGGCCTTATTCATCTTCATACTGTATCTTAGCTGTAACATGGAATGCTCTTCCCCCAATATTCAATGGTTCATACTCTTTCTTCCTCCAGGTTTCTACTCAGTGATTTCAGAGAGGACTTTTCTTTCATTCTGTTTAGTGTTCCAGTCTTGCATTCCTCAACTCTCTACCCAGAGTCCTAAATACCTTCTCTGCTTTATCTTACGGGTTAAGCCCACAAGTGGGAGACTAAGGTGTGCTTTGCTAACTAAGGTACCTCCATCTGTCGCATAGTAAATTGCTAGAGAGAAAGTGTATGAGAAGAGATTTCATTCAGTGATCTAATTTCTCAAGGCCAACAGCAAGTTGTTCAATCTAAGACAGCAATTTAGGTGGACAATATATATTGTTTTATAAAGATCTGTTACATTGATAATTACAATGCCTATTTAAAAAGTTCCTGTGCTAGTTAATTAGGTACCCCGCCTAAAAATTCAAAAGATGATTTGGCTTTCTTAATTACTGTAAAGTTTTTAAGGAGGAAAAGGTTATTAATCTGTTGCAACAGATTGGATTGAAAACTTCTTGGTTAAATTTCACTTTGCACATTGTAAAAATATGTTAACTAAACAAGCTTGATTAAGCATATTGCAATTTCAGTGCTGTACTTTTTAGGTTCTAAAGTCACAAGCTTGTCTCACAGATGTTAATTGTGGTGTTATTTTCCTAGTTGTCTAATTATTATTAATGATTGAAGCAATGAAGCAATTATTTTGCATAACACTAGCTTCCTTCACTAAAGCATAATTTTTTATTAATAAGGCCAAAAGAATATTCTATTGAAACCATGAGAAATTCAAGCTGATGCCATTCACATATAAAAAA
The DNA here is from genome assembly GCA_004363535.1 of Dasyprocta punctata. Taxonomy (NCBI): domain Eukaryota; kingdom Metazoa; phylum Chordata; class Mammalia; order Rodentia; family Dasyproctidae; genus Dasyprocta; species Dasyprocta punctata. Next base: position 33,292 of record RJWM01004057.1, on the reverse strand, counting down.
CAACAGCTAAGACTGCTTATTAAAATATCATCCTTTAGAAGAACTAAAAATATGACTTTTTTTCTCCCTAGGAAACCTGAACTTGTATTTATTGTTTAGAAAAATAAAAAATTAGTTTAACAAATACTGATCTCTGAATTTTTAACATAGCCACAGACTTTTAATCTGGATTATGAGAAACCATGTGAATAACTCTACAATTATAATAGCTAATACTTTTCCAAATAAAATTTTAATAAGCATAGTTACTCATAGAGCTCTTACAAGAGATAAAATTAGAAGTTCTGTTAGTTGCAGTAATAGACTTGTAGCGTTCTTTTTTTTATCATGATCTTGCACTTCGTATGCAGAGGCCCAACTTCATAGGCATGCAACCTATGCAGTAGCATACAATTCTGCTTTGTTGTACTGTTATCAAATTAACTACTTGATACCCTTTTAAAGGTGTGGATTACTTGACTTTGAGAAGACCATGCATAGAACAAGTAGATTTGTAGGGAGAGACTACATAGGCAAAGTTACATGGCAGCAAATCAGTATCAGCTGAAAATCAGTGTGAACCATTCAGTGTCTCCACACTAACAGACATGAAGTGAAGATCACGTGAAGTTCCAGCTCTAGCCAAAGTTTGGCTTGTGGGGTAATGTTTTCCCTTATTCCGAAAAAGTGGAGGAGTACAATGTCCATGGCTCAGGTTACGCTGCATCAGGTTAATCTTTCAATTTCTACAGTAATTCTACTCAAAGTAGTTAGTTCCCTAAGTCTTGATAACTTGTGCAGTACCTTATTTCTCTAAAACTAGATTCTAACTCACTCTCCTCTTTTCTCTGGAAATAGGTATATTCTTGCAGGAAATAGTCATCAAAGATGAGGACTTAAAGTGAGCAGGAGTAGGTATTAATGATTACCTCTTTTTCCTAAGGACATCTTAGATAAGTTTTAGGTATGCAAAAATTAAAATTTATCAAATATCAGGTATTTCATGCTTGCTTTTTAAATCACAATAGTCAAGTTTTAATGCCTAGAATGGTTTTTTTTTTTTTTTTTTTTTTGCGGAACCGGGGATTGAACTCACAACCTCGCGCCTGCCAGGGCAGGCGCTTAAGGCACTGAGCCAAACTCCCGGCCCTGGTTTTTTTTGAGGCAGGGTCGCAGTATGTAGCTCAGACCGGCCTGGCGCTCGCGTTGTAGCCCAAGCCGGCCTCGAACTCACAACGCTCCGCCTACCTCAGCCTCCCGAGTACTGGGATTAAAGGCGTGTGCCACCACGCCCGGCTTTAGAATGGTTTCAATGGTATGTTTAACATTTGTGCAGATTGTAGAAGGAAAATGTAAGGAGAGTTTTTTAATTTACTTTTTTTTTAAATCTCTAGACTGTGTAGATATAAAAGCAAAGTACTTTGGTGCCAATTTAAAGTATGAACAGTTTGGTCTTGAACTTTATTTATGCCTAATACTCTTCATGATCAACTTTTTATATCTAAGATCTCAGGACTATACACTTTGGTCATAGTTTTTTGGACAACCGAACCCCAAATACCAGAGAAACAGGAATGGAATTCTCTTTCTTTCTACCTCAGGAAGGCATACTACTCTTTCAAACTTAAAGAGACTTCAATTTGAGTATAGTATAGTTTTGCACACTATTCTATAGATACTTATATGTATACTTAGAGGTATAAATATAAATGTAGTATAATTGTGAATGGTGCAAGTATAGTGGAACAATTGTTTTGTGGAAAAAAAAAATCATTGTGCTAACTGGTAAAAGCTGGTTATTTGCCCTCAGAAAATGATGGTCTAATTTTGGAAGCTAAAAGACACAAGATACCCTGGTAAGTAGTAATAGAAAATAAATTCGTGAAGGAGACAATATAGACTAGGTTTGAAAAGAAGGGTTTTATGAGAGGGAAAATGCAAACTGAGCCTTTAAAATATTTCTTTTTAGCAAATGAAACACTGATTGTGTTACTGAAGGATAGTGTTTACAAAACATTTGTGATCTTTTTAATAAAAGATACTGTACATAAAATTATAAAAAGTTACCTGTTAGCCAACACTGATTCAAAATTTAACACAGAAAGCAATTTGAAAATGGAAAGGCAGAGCTGGGCGTGGTGGCTGAGGTAGGAGGAGCGTTGTGAGTTTGAGGTCAGCTTGGGCTACAACGGGAGCGCAAGGCCGGCCTGAGCTACATAGTGTGACCCTGCCTCAAACCAGTGCTGGGAGTTTGGCTCAGTGGCTTAAGCGCCTTCCCTGGCAGGTGTGAGGTTGTGAGTTCAATCCCAAATGTCGCAAAAAACAAAAAAACAAAAAAAAAAAAAAAAAAAAAAAAAAAAAAAAAAGGAAAGGCAATACAGTTACTATACCTAAGTAATAGTGGTTACGTAGTTAAGTTTCTATACTATAAAGCCTTAGAAACATAAACATTACATTTTGCTGGTATGGTGACACATGCCTGTAAACCCAGATAGGAGACTAAAGCAGGAGGATTACAAGTTCAAGGCAAGCCTGGGCAACTTAGCAAGACTCTGTATCAAAAATACAAAATTAGTTAATTCTATGGAGTAATAAATATGACATGCAGATTAGTGTTGTCTTTAATCAAATTTATAAAAAATTTAGCAATATATAGGAAACACGGAATAAAACCAAATAGAATTGAACTTCTCATTTTATTCTATGAACTCAAAAAAGTTCATTTTTCTAACTACTCATACCAACAATTCATGCTTGTTAGTCTTCCACTCAATTTACAGCACGAATTACCATTTTTTCCAACTAATCTCAAATTATTATTTCAAATTTTTAATGTAACTTCAAGAACATCATTTTTTGAACAAGTATATACTGGCTGTGTGATCTACACACAGTAGCGTATAAAAACGTTTCTAATTGTAAGTTACTTTCAGTGCCATTTAAAATGGCAGCTCTTTATAATTACAGGTCAGAATTTGAAATCACTTTTTTTTCTTTTGCGGCACCGGGGATTGAACTCACAGCCTCGTGCCTGCCAGACAGGTGCTTAAGACACTAAGCCAAACTCCTGGCCCTAGTTTTTCGAGGCAGGGTCACACTATGTAGCACAGGCCAGCCTTGCACTCGCATTGTAGCCCAAGCAGGCCTTGAACTCACAACGCTCCTCCTACCTCAGCCTCCCGAGTGCTGGGATTAAAGGCATGCGCCACCACGCCCGGCTGTTATTTTCTAAGTAAATGAAAACATATACACACCTGTAGATGGCTTTATATATGGTGATGGTATATTTTATTCACTTTTTATTAGCTAAAAAATGTTGAAAGATAGTAAAATTCCTTGGAAGAAAAGGTGTGTGTATATACATGTATTGTGTGTATATATATGTATATAACAATGTGTGTCAACGAGAGCTGTTCCTTCAGGAGAGTAATTGGCTAGCTAACCCCCCTACCTGGTTCAGTTGTTTGCTCACTTAATTTCACTGAGGCTCACCCTGGTAGCCTATTTACTATTCTTTTTCTACAAATTGTGATCTTTTTTATTCTAGTTTACTTTCTCCCAACAGTACAAATCTCCCTTGAACACAGAACATATTGGGATGGTTATTTACTGCCTGTATTTTTCTGCTAAAATGTAATCTCCACATGGGTCGGGATCTTTATTTATTTAAAGTTATATGGTAAGACTGTAGAATAAATTCTGGAATATGACAGTCACCTAATATATCTTTGCTGAATTCATATGAAATGAGATCAGAAACAACGCTCTTTAAAAAAATAACTATGTAACAATGTTCTAGTTTTTGTAAAAGTTAACATTTCTTGAATGGGGGTGTGAGAATATACAAAAAAATACTTTTAAGGAATAGTAAATTAATAGCTAGATGCCTAAATTACAAATGTATAAACACAAACTTGATACAACCTCAGTACTTGTAGATGTTTTGCTCCAACATCACCTTCCCAGGCATCTTTACTGAGCACTCCACCTTGTTGTTGTGTAGCTCTTGCTTTACTTCATTTTCCTTCATAGTTCCAGTCAATAACATTATATTGAACATTATATTGAACATTCTGATTATCTCCTCCACAAAACAGGAACCCTTTATCTGCCACTTTTACTGCTGTTTTCCTGTGTTTAGCTAAGTGCCCGGCACATTGTAAACATTTGTCAGTGTGGATACATTGGAAATTTGCATGCACTTGTGTTGTTCTTCGTATAAAAGAATGTTCTGATTGTCTCCAGATCTGAAGACACCAATAAAACAAAAAACAGGTCTTCATGTGTCACACCATATTAGACTGAGATGGTTTAAAGGTTTGACTAGATTCATGCTAGATATTATTGCACTAAGTATCAATAAAGTTAAATATTCACCTGGAAGATTAGATACCATATAATATTAAAGTCTTAAATTTCTTTTTCAGTGATACTTTTCATTTTTATGAGTAAAAATGCTGATTTAAAGTTCTGTGAAATTGACTTAAAAAAGATAAATGCTAAAAGTAAAGTGGAAGTTTAGACTCCTTTGCTCTTTAATCTTTTACAGTTTAAAATCTTGAATGCATGACAATATCCAGGTTGACTGACATTACTGCCTATAGGTGACAAAATCAAGATTGAAAAAAATAAAGATTGAATGATACAGCTCTTTCCTTTCAACATATGGCAAATGCAAAAAGAAACACGACTTTAAAGAATAACGTTTCTGTAAAGGATGCTGTTTTCCTAAGTCCTTTTGGTCTGGGTCCCATTGTCACTAAAACTTTCAGTTATAGACACTCCTTTAAAATACTTTATTGTTTCAACTGAAGAACTTTATATAAGCATGTGTATTTTTAAGTATTTTTAGCTGGCTTACTAAAATGCTTCAACCTGTTGAGTTTAAACAAGAACAGTGTCTACCCTTCCGCTCCTACCATAACAATCCCCAACAATAAATCCCCCCACCTCTTTTTTTTTTCACTGAGTGGTGGCTCCTTTGATGATTTGCAATCATTTTAGGTTCTCCAAAAGTCTCAATCTAAGATTAAAGAATCAGTCGTAACTTTCCAGCTTCAATCTATAGCTCACTGTTTTCCTCCCACCTTCTACTACCCCAGTATGAGGAGAACGCTAATGACGTGGAAGTTGTGTGGGAGGAATGTTGCTTTCAAACACCTGCTTTTCCTTCTAGGCTTAGTGCTTTTGCTTTATGACAGAAAGGATAGAGAAAAGGGCAAATGCTTATCTCTTCCTAGGTAAGAATATAATTCTCATTTACTAGATATTGATAAACTATGTATTCCAAAGCTGTATCTCCAATGAGGCTTTTTGGGGGGAGTCCAAAGGTGACTCTAATTCTCTAGTTTCCTGGTAGTGGTCATTTGGATACCTTTACCTATTCCATTTCCTCTTGATGTGAACAGTCTTCATGCTGAGAAAATGGTTCATCTCAACAAACTTTCTGATGTTTCTACTACCCACAGCAATCTCCATTATTCCTGCCACCCAGAATAGCTGTGACAGAGGTCACTTTCCTATTGTCTTGCCCTCTGTTGTAGTCAGGATTTGCAAGAGAAAGGATTAAATACAGGATGCATAACTTACAGGATTACTTTATAATATTCACCCAAAGAGTTGAATGAAAGAGAGTGCAGATCTATTCACACACTAGAGATGCAAAGAATCCAGCTGAGGTCCTGGATCCCATGGGGCAATGTCCTGTACGAGTCTAGCTGAAGACCTAGAGCCCATGGCAATGTCCTCCATGAGGCCAACTGAAGGACTAAAGCCCACGTAAATGTCTCATGCAAGTCTGCATCAAGGATCTGCGCTGGGAAGGCCCAAGTGGTGGAAGGTAAAAGTTTGCACCAGTGGGGTGAAGGATCTGCTGGCAGACAGGAATCTGCACTGGAGCAAGGAAGTGACACTCAAAGGAAAGACCAGAGCTCCTCCAAAAAGAACCGTAGGCATTCTCAGCAACAGCAAGGTCCCTAGCTCCTCTGTTGAGAACAGCCAAGTTCATTTCAGGAAAGCCAGTGTGACAGGCTTCTCTAGGGAAATCAACAATACATCCTCTTTCCCTCCAGTTCTCTTTTTATGCTGTTGGCAACAATCCTCAGCTGGGCTGATTGTTTTGCTGGGTGTTACAAGTTGACCACCAGTGGTCAATGCACCACAGCCTTGTTCAGTCTTATCATGTCTTTCAAATTATTTTCCCTCTACAGAGTTCAAGCTCAGCAAGTCTCCTACCAATATCCAAAAAATATGTATCTCTCCTTCTACTAGTAATCTCAATCTTTAGAACTGATTCTCTTCAAAACCCTCCTCCCACTCCAACTGTACACTGGGCAGAGCCCTTATACACAAACACTGCCTCTTTAAAAGGTCTCCTTTGAAAGTCAGGCATAACGGCATACTTTTGTAATCCCAGCACTCAGGAGGCTGAGGCAGGAGGATTGCTGCAAGTTCAAGTCTAGCCTGGGCTAAAAATTGAGCCCAAGGAAAAGGTACAAGGTCTCCTTTGATATTATCCCCAGGTAGGGTTGTGACATTACTTAGTGTAATACTGTTAGGTTGTTTAATATTATTTGAACTTATAAGGAGCAGTTAATATATTCTCAGCTTTGAGGCATAATCATAATTATGGGGTAATGAGGAAACTCTCACTTAATGTTATAGTACGCATGTATCTAAACAAACAATTCAGCTGTAACCATGAGGTGCGATAAAAATAGTGAATGTTTAATTTTCAAAGAACATTACAGTAAAAGACACATTGCCATTAACCCCTCTCAAACTTCCCCTCTCTTCAAACATACTTATCATTTTTGGCATTTTCTGAAGCAGTTATGGAAGTTTTTCGTGAATGTCTTCAGTTGTGCCATCTGTTGCGGTGGCCTTGATGCGCTGAACTGATTCAACATATTTAGCTTTCATGGTC
>RJWM01004057.1:0-26288 GCA_004363535.1 Dasyprocta punctata | reverse complement strand
CTTTTCATGGTCATTTTAACTTTGAGGAAGAGCTCAAAGTTGCATGGTGCCAGATCGTGAATAAGGGGGATATTTTTATAAGCCTGCCTTACCACTGGATGGCACTTGGTAGCAGCATTTACCATAGTTTTGTTAACTGCTGTAAATATACTCATGAAAGAGGACACTCACAAAGTGGCAAGAATGATGGGATAACTGTGTGAAGCAAGAAGGTATTCTGAAGGGGATTAATGGCAAGGTTTTTTGTCAGAATATTTAAAAAAATTTTAAAACATACTATTTTTTGATCAACTTTGTACAGTACTATCCTGCTTTTAAGTGTTAGTTTAACACCTTGCTTAATGTATTGTAAAACTTGCAGTAAAAGAAATCTCTCATCTGGTCCTGCTCAAAATATCTTTTGTGAAACACAATTCATACTTCATATCAATCCCTTATACTAAAGCTGGTAACTCTCAATCTTCAAATAAGTGCTGGAACCCAGAACTCAGCCTTTAAGTATGGTATCCTTATCAAAGATAGTTAGGTATCATGTTTTGTAAGACATTTACTGAAATCTTCAATTCAAAAAATATAACCAAGTCACTTAGGAACACATATTAACACATAACAAGTAGCAACCAACTTTCCAACAGTGAAATTTAGTTTAACTCACATTTCCTATGTTTAATTTACAATGAATTCCTTTATGTTGTTTTTTAAACAATACTTATCAGTGGCTTACAAAACGAATGTACTAAAGAACCGAGAAATCCATCATAGGTTTCTCTCTCCTTCATTCTCTTCCTTTTTGTAATCTTTTTCCATAAGAAACTGTATTAATTCATGCAAGCTCAATTTAATTAAAAAAGTAATAAATATGTATGGCATATGTTGATTTAATAAACATTTTCTTCTTCTTCTGTTACTATAGTAAGAGGGTATTTTTGTTAAGATTCCCAGACTTGGGGTCAGACTGCCAAAGAACTCCTCTACCATTTAGAAATCTGATGTTTTATGACTTTTTCTTGAATTTCATATCAAATATCTTCTCATGGGCAGCTGCTGAGTTGAACAGTGATTAACTCTCTGGGGTTTGCCATGACTGTTCTATGCTCACGTATGTGAGTTGTTAGGGTTTCAATATGGTTTCAGGTTTGTGTTGGAAACTTGGTTCTCAGTGTAGTGATGCTGGGAGGCTACAGAACTTCAAAGTAGAGCCTGGTGAGAAGTTGTTAGGTGACTGAGGAAACTACACCTGGAAAGAGTTAACCTAGTTTTTACGAGACCTTAGTTTCTGCAACACTTGGTAAGTGTAAAAGGGCAAGATTGGCTCCTCCCTGCTCTCTGGCTTCTTGTCTTGCCATGTGAGTTACAGCATATTATCTACAAGGCTGGTGTTCGATAGTTGAATCAGAATTTTCCTCATGCATCACTTTCATATTCATTCAACTGACTTCTAATTATTTTAAAACATACTTTTTTATACAGAAGATAGTGACTGATGGAAGCAATGGAGAGTAACAGCATCGTTAGTGTTCAGCTCAGAAAAGTAAGTCATTTTAATACTGCTGTGATTAATTCCAATGATGATGCGTGGTAACAGAAATTCACCACATGGATGAGGGTATGAGACAGGGAAATACGTCATACAAGTTTAACAAGGTCTCACCTGGAGTACATGCACGATCGTCCCATTGGGTGGCATGTACACCGGTAGCTCATAGCTGCCTGGCACACAAATTATGCCCACTTTGTGAATGTGTTGAACTGTGAAAGAACTGGTTGATACATATGGTAAGACTGAGGAAGGCCATGATTATACTATATCTCATCACTCTTGGAGAAACAAGTGACAATACATTAATTACAATTGATAAAATTATATGACAGTGTTAATTACAATTAATAATATATATAGATATGATATTTATGGTTGGTTTTTGTATATGGTTTCTGGTTGAGAGCTCCTAAATCTCTGGGAATATCCTGTAGAAAGATCTTTTGTTCTAATGAGGTCACTCCTGGTGGGCTTCTAGATAGATTCAGGTTAGGAGCTGGTTGCCAGGAGGAACCCAGTCATGTGATTAGAGGGCTGGAATTTTCAGAACTCTCCCACCTGAATCTTTGGAGATTACTTTGATCAATGGCTAGTGATGTCACTAATCATGTTTATCCTTTGAAATCTCCAAAAAAACCTAAAAAAAAAAAAAACTGGATTCAGAGAGTTTTTAGATAGTTGAACACATGGACACACCTAGGAGGCACACCTAAAGAAGGCATGAAATCTTCAGGTCCTTTCTCCCATACCTCTTTCATCTAGCTGTTCATGCGTACCCTTTGTAATATCCTATATAAAAATGGATAAACATAAGTGAAGTGTTTCTTTGAGTTCTGTAAGTTACTCTAGCAAATTACCACCTGAGGACAGGGCCATGTAGGGTCAGAATTAAATTAGGGGACACCTAAGTAGTGTAGCCTGGAGAACTGATTGCTGGGTATAGTATGTGGGAAATAATTCCATCCATCTGTTGTCAGAAGTCTGTCCAGCAGTGTGTGAGAATAGAGAAAAAGTTTGGTGTTCCCATCTCTGAGACAAAATGCAATGCTTGGCACATAATTGAAACTTAATCACACTAGAATGACAAAAGACAAATGAACATTGAGTCAGAACAGAGCTTTATATTGAGGCGCAGAAGCATTTTTCTGTTACTCTCAAAACTCACTGTCTTAATAACTTTTACATTCACATCTGGGATACAATCAAAAAAGCTAGAGAAAACATACAAATTCAGGAAAAGTGAAGTGGGTATGTCTTATAATGTTTCTGTAATCATCATTATGAGACTTCACAAAAGTCTGAGATTAAGTTTTAATAAGGATCCTTAAGCAATATACAGTGCTTTTATGAGTTAACAGTAACTTCAACCTATATATGGAAGATTTAGACCCACCAAGTGATCTTGAAAAGACTACAAACAATTGAACTTGCCCCCTATCCCCAAAAGGATGGCACAGATACTCATTTTAGAACGGTCAATGTTTCAGCTAAAGTACATTATGTTCTGAGCTTTTAAAATTTTTTTAATATATTATACTTTCATGATTTTGTGCATTTTCTAAAAATATGTATAGAAGCTAAGCCTGTGATCCATATTTTTGTTCATTCCAGTGAATGTGTTACATAGGCTGGAAAAGCAAGCTAAACGTCTTATTTTGAATGATTTCAGAGCTGAATGCTAGTATCCTTAACCTGTTGTTGACTTTTCTTAAACCACAGCAACTGAGGGCATCTTGGTAACTCAGTGAAACATTTGGCTCTTACCTCACAGTCTTGTGATCATGATCAACTTGCTTAAATGAAACTTTTATCAACTGTGCGCTGTGTATTTCCAATACAGATTTTGAGAACTAACCTGTTCAACTAGATAATCAATAGGGGATTCCTTTTTGAAACAAATTGATCAATTATTAACCAAGTTATAATACTTACTTTAGACCCCAAAGTTACGTTTCTGATGTGTACTAAACAAATGTGTATAATATTCTGTACCAGGCTTTTGACTTGTTTTCCAGCACTGTTACAAAAAATATAGTATGTTAAGGTCCCCATTTAATCCTTTTAGAACTGAATTGTCTCTCCTATTCATTTTTCCCATGTTGTGATGTTTGCAAGCATGCAGAAGTATGTTGATTCAGATGTATGTTTGTATGCTCACTTTTAACTTACTTATTCTACCTTGGAGCACGCTCTATGTTCAGTCTTTAAGAATGTTTTGTTTTCACAAACTGTGCTGTTAGGGGTATTAGCAACAGAAAATAGAGTAAGCACACATTATAATTTTGTAGAAAAACAATTTGATGGGCTGTTTCATCTATGAAAAATCTGTAACATGAATAACATTATAAAAATCAATAAAAATGCAAAGCCAAAAAAGCAACATGAAAATTTTAAACGCAAAAACAGTTCCTCAGAGCAAGAATCATAAAATGAAACCTAAGTAAGGGATTTTCTTTTTTCTACAATTTTTAATTAAGTTTATTGGTATAAATATATATATTTTTTGGTACCAGGAATTTGAATTCAGGACCTTGCTATTGCCAAGTGCAGGCACTGAACTGTATCTCGGGCCCTGGTACAGTTTAGATATACGTTACGATCACATTCTTCATAGAGAACCTGTACCTGTACATACTTTGGTTCCTCTTTTTTTCTCCATTCCCCTCCCCACCCTCCAAACCCTTTCCCTCCTTATTTACAAACCTTTGTCTTCATTTTATCCTTTTGTTCTCATATTCCTCCACCTCCTTCCCCTTTCCTTTTGAACAATTTCTTCCTATTTCACAGTATCTATTATACTTTTTGGTTCTTATTTGCCTTTTCAGTTTCTAACACCAGAGAGACAATGTAATATTTGCACATATGTACCTGATTTATTTCACTTAAGAGTATGGACTCAAGGTCCATTCATTTAGCTATAAATGTCTCAAGTTTATCCTTCTTTATGGCTGAGTAGTATCTCATCATATTAAAAAAATACATGTTTTTAAGTAAAGGATTTTATTTTATTTTATTGTCTTTTTGAGACAGGGTCTCGCTATGCAGTTCAGGCTGGCCTTGAGCTCACTTTGTAGCCCAGGCTGGTCTCGAACTTGCAATGATCCTCCAGCCTCAGCCTCCCGAGTGCTGGGATTACAGGCATTTACAACCATGCCTGGCTAAGTAAAGGATTTTTAGATTGCCTCTTTCAAGTCAGAGATTTTCTTGGGATTACATATACTTCATAATCATTATTTCACTTCATTTACATTTATACTGAAAGTATTTTTGCTTTAAGGGTAAGTTCTTTGTTTTTAAAAAGATAGGTTAATATTTAGCATTTTAATGATCACCATTAGTCATTACAATTTAAGAGGCACAGATAGGTCTTTTATTGACCTGCTATATATATGAAAAAATTATGTTCATTCTTGTTATTTTAGTATTTAACCCATGTTTCCCTTTTTATCAGATGTCAATTTTTCATTGTCAGAAAAAAATATACTAGATGATTATACGTTAGCTTTAAATTGACTTACTGTTATATAGTCTTTGGATAACTTTTTGGTGGAGGTAATTTCACTATTTTTAAAATGAAAGATAACAATTTATAAAGTGCTATTCTGATAGAAAAACTATCTTAATCAGGTATGTAAACATTCACCTAAAATGAAGTACAGTGGACCCTGGACTTACAAACTCAATTCGTTCATGAGGATGGGTTGTAACTGAAGTTGGTTGTAAGTCAAGACTATTTTTTCTTTTTAATTTTAACCTTTTCATTTTAAAAAAGGGTTGTATAATGTGCATAATTTATCAGAAACACCAATAATTCTCCTATCGTCACCAAAAAGTTACAAAATGTACCTAGTTTACCAGAAACAATAATTTCATACTGTACTCACCAATCAAGTTGCTATCTTTGGCTTGCAGGAAGGGAGGATGAAACGGAAGGTGGTGATTGTTTGGAAGGGTAGTAACATCAGGTATTTCGGCTCAGAGTGATGCTTACTTACACTTATATACACTTTTCTGGCATCCCAAGTCTGTGTTTACGACCGCACATTCTGGTTGTAATTCAAGACTTTATAAGTAAACCTAACATTCTGGTGGTAACCCAAGTTGTTCTTGTATCAGGCTGGTAATAACTCGAGGGTCCTCTGTAGTTGAGAAAGCAGAGCATAAATATTTTGTTGCTGCATCTATATGATATGGGGAAATATTTTACTTTATTAAGCTGACTTACACGGTTAAAACCTTACATGGCATTTTAATTTTGAAGTGATTTGTAGATATAGCTAAAATAATTATTTTGATAGGGTAAGAATAGTCATGTCAGGTGATAGGAGTGGATATGACACAAAGTGTAGACATGTAGTACAAACTATTCTAATGTGATTTTTCATCCCCCTAAAGTGCTAATAAAGCACTGGGAATGGACTGGATTAGGCATGATTTATTTAAAACCATCATGTCCACGCTTGTGCCTGGCATTTAAAACATTCCAAAATCCTGACACCCAATCCTAAATAAATCCCAACAGTCCCTTCTGATTCAAGTCAGTGATTCATACTCATTTCTGCCTATACCTCTGATACACACTGAATTGTAGCTTCACCTTCTAAATTTGTACGTTGAAATCCTAATCTCCAGTACCTCAGAATGTGACTGCATTTGCAGACAGGGCTTGTAAAGATTCAATTAAGGCAAAATAAAGTTGCACACGTGACCCTAAATCCAATAACTACTGTTCTCGTAAGGAGTTGAAAAGCCAGGCATGGGAGCACACGCCTATAATTTCAGCACAGAGGCGACCATTGGAGGACTGAAAATTCTAGTTCAGGGCAGGCAACTTACTGTCTGAAAAACAAAAACCAAAACACACGTGGAAACAAAGACAACTGTAACTCAGTGCAAAAGCCCTGGGTTCAATACCTAGTACAACAAAAAAACAAAAAGTAAGGAGTTAGGATAAAAAGTTATCCAAAGACTATATAACAGTAAGTCAATTTAAAGCTAACATATAATCATCTAGTATATTTTTTTCTGACAATGAAAAATTGACATCTGATAAAAAGGGAAACATGGGTTAAACAGACATAAAGAGAAGAAAGACCATGTGAAGACAGGGGAAAAAGGTAGCCATGTTTGACTTGTAGCCTCTAGAACTGAGGAAATTTTTGTTTAAATCACTCAGTCTGTGGTACTTTGTATGGCGATCTTAGCAAATCCAGCACTGTTTGTTATTCCATTCACTGAAACTGTCCTTTTTATCGACCCAAATTACATGCCATTCAACATGAAACAATCAGCCACTTGGTGAAGCTCTCCCTGATACACCAGCCTTCTCTCAACTTCCCTCTTCTAAACTGGTAAAAAAATACAGCCTCCAAACATATACATATATTAGCATTTTCTACGTCATAAGTAAGAAATTAAAAGTTTCATGAGTTAATATAAAATATATTTTAAATGCTCAGCATGCATTGAACTGCTACTTCTGTTGCCACTGTAACTACTTTCTAGTTATATTTTTTCTAATTAAATCATTTTGTCACATGGAAAGGAGTTCATATTTTTACCCTGTAGGTGATAGGCATCGTTACAAATATTGTACACAGTGGGTAAATCTCCTAAGACTTACATAGTAGAAAGCAACATCTAGTGATAGTGTGAAAGACTAGAGGTAAAACTTAATACCGAAGACTTTGCATCAGAATGTCTCCCAAAAGCCTTGTGCACTCGAGGTGGGGATTTGGGGAGGTGACTGGATCATGGGGATATGGTACTCATTAGTTGATCAGTCCAATGATACATATATAACTAAATGTGCTGTTGGGTGAGGAAGTTTTGTTGGAGGATAAGGATCACTGGGGTGTGGTCTGGAAGGGTGTAACTCCTTCTTTTTGCCCTTGATTTCTCTGCTTCCTGTCACCATGCCATGAGCTGTTTCTCCTCTGCCATGCTGCTTTGCCATGAAACCACACAAACATGGACAGAAACCTCTACAAGCAGTCAGCCAAAATAAACATTTCCTCTTTTAAGTTGTGGGTGTCATATACCGTGTACCAGTGACAAGCACATGATTAAGACAAATAGTTCTAAAAATCCTTTCAAAACTTCAGACAGAGAATTACAAAGCTACAACTGAAAGAATGTACAAAGAGAGAGAGAAGGGTGGATCCTAGGCATATTTGGTAAAATATATAGGAATTGGTGCTTTATTATAGAATGTAGAAAAGAAAAAAAATTAAGTTTAAAGCTTTTTAAAAATTAGTTATAGAGCTGGGTGTGGTGGCGCGCACCTGTAATCTCAGCACTTGGGAGGCTGAGGCAGGAAAATCTTTGTAAGTTCAAGACCAGCCTGAGCTACAAAGTGAGGTCAAGGCTGAACTGAACTGCACAGCGAGGCCCTGTCAAATAAATAAGTAAATAAGTAAGTCAAATAAATAAGTAAATAATTTTAAAAATTAGTACTTTAAAACTTTTTATATTTGACCGTAAGTCATCTCAGTCAGATTTCCTCTACATACTTAATAGTATGCAAGATGCTTCATCTAACCAGTAAACAATGCAGTAAAGATTACTGTTGCAATTAGATTGTTGCACACATTCTCATTTTCTTGTGATACAGTTTCTAGAAGAACTGCTGGGACAAAAGCACAGGCTCAGGTTTTCGATACATATTAACAAACTGCACTCTAGAAACTTACTCTGAGCAGTTTAAGAGGCCCTGTGCCTTTGAACTTTTGCCAGTACTATCAAGAAATAATTACTTGTTAAAATAACTCCTGAAGACTACATTAATGTGCAACATATTTGTGAATCTAAATTGGGCTATTAAATGTCTATAATACTGCCACTTAAAGTTTAACATTTTTATGTCTTTTGTAAGTTGTACACAAACTCATTCTTTTCTTAATAAAGTATGTTTTTCAATCTAAGTAATTTTTTTGTGAGGTGCTCCAAAAAATTTAACACATATTTCAAAAACACACAAATACATAATCAGTATGGAGTATTTTAAGATAAAATAAAAGAAAGCAATGTATCAATGTATTTTTTCTACTCCTACCCAACACAGTTATTATGAAAATGTTTGTTGTTCTATCTTTTCCAGTAAAAATTCAAAAGTAATAAAACTCTCAAATAAGATCTGTCTCCTTAGAAGTGATTTTTCTCCTTTTACCATCTTCACCTATTTAAAATTTATGCTTTTTAAGTAATTACAGGGATAATAAGGTCCATCTTTTGGCCTGAATAAGGTCCCACATCTAAGTCAAACTAACATTAAAATAGTAAGTAATACTTATTATATAATTGTATTAGTATTATTTTTTTTTTAGTACCGGGGATCTAACTCACCACGCTCTGGTGCTCACGCCACTGAGCTAAATCCCGAGCACATCGTGTTTGCTTGTTTGTTTGTTTGTTTAAATAAAATTCCACTTTATGGGCTGAGGATTTAGCTCAGCAGCACTGCGCCTGCCTGGCAAAGTGTGAGGTCGTGAGTTTGACCCCCAGTACAAAAATAAACAAAATAAATAAAATAAAATTCCACATTATGGCTCCAAATCATTAGTACTTATACTTTTGAATTATTAACAGCTAAGCTAAAGGATTCAGCAATGTTTTTAAATACGCCTATATTCATGTACTGTATGTATTACATTCATGTAGAGACAGCCAATCTCTTAACACACTGTTTTACATCAAAGGTTAATATAAAAGGGAAGAGAAAGCAGAAAATGCAGAAAGGAAGACACTACTGGGGGAAGGGGAAGGAGAAAGGGAGAAAAAGACAAAGAAATGTTTTATTACCCTGTGAACATCCCTGAAGTAAAAAACTGAGAAAAAGTTTAATAAAATTAATAGTGAAGAACGACGTAATACATATCCTACTAGCCACACCAGCACCTTCTGGAGTTTAAGTAAATTTATACAGCTGCTAGTAGATCAAAGTACCTTGCATTAAAAAACATGACAAGCCTTTTATTTCAGAGTACGTTCATTATTCTGTTTCTTGCCTTTGGCTTTCAGTATTAAATTTAAATTGGATTATAACGACTTTTCATGGAAGAAAACGTGATTTTTGTATTAAAAAAACGAAAGAAAGACGTTTTAATTGCTTTAAATCAACTGTACTTTACATTAATAAATTCTATCAATGAAACAAAAGTTTTCACGTTATGAAACTACACAATCCCAAAACACATAGGCAGAACATTCTTGAGTCAAAATATCTAGTATAATCATAAAAAAATGAAGTTGACAGGCACACAAAATAAAGGGAGACATCTGCAAAGAAAATAAGTTTCGTTTCACTTTCGGTGACAGCTATTTTTGTGGAAAGCAGAGACTTCATTCCTTCAAGTTTCCACCAAAGTCACCATAATGTCAAGTGATCTCGCTGATGGCACAGCTGGTCGCTCAGGCTTACCAGGGAACTAAGAAGTGAGAACTAGACAACGTGCTGTAAAGGTAATTGGGCTGAAATTCTTCCGCACAACACTGCGTTAAAAACCTGCTCTTTCAGTACTTCCTACTACCAGGTTAAAGTAAATAAAACGAAGGGGGAGTGAGTAGGCATCAATGGTTTCGGCAGAGGGGAACTCACTTCTCAGCAGACGAGGGGGACGCGCTGCGGGTCTCTGGAAGCGCGGACACGGCGCTGGAGGATGCAGGAACTGAGGGAGGAAAAGACAACGGTCAGATCTGCTCAAGGTGGGAACTAGGAAGAGACCCGCTCTGCACGGAAGTGCGGGGGCGGGGTGTCCCACACAAACACAAACACGCTCCGAGTCCCCGGTGGGCGGACCGACGCTACCTCACCATTCCCCGCCCCTAGACCTCGCGGCCCCCCTCGGACCCACGGCCCGGGCCCTGCGCGAAGCAACCGGGCCTCGGCTGCAGAGGCCCCGGTATCTGTAACAACCGCAGTGGGCCACAAGACTCCCTGTGAATCGGTAAGAGTCACTGCAGCCGCAGTGAGGGCAGTGGGAGAGTGAAGCGCGTCTACCTACGGGCTTACACGAGCGCGGAAGCGGCCTACTCACCCCCAACCCTGTGTCGGATGAGCGATCGCCGTTCCCACCCTCCGCTGCCGCCTTAAGGGAAGCTAGAGCGACGGGGGTCACGGCGGGGGTCAGAGGGTAAAGGTCTTGCTCCCAGCAGCCTCCGCGGTGGATACGTCGCCATCTTGGATCCGCGGGACAAGAAAATTCATGCGGTGAGTTTTTGGCAAATTTTCGGAAGTCTGGCAGCGGGGCGCGCGGCGGGGGCGGCGGATTTGGGGTCCCCGCAGGGCAGGGGAATGTCTCGGGGCCGGACCAGTAGCGCCCGGGGTCCGCGGGTAGCGTCCCGGCCCACCGCTTCCCGTTGCTTTTGTCTCGGCTCCAATCGAGAAAGGGAGAGCGGAGCGGGCGGGGAGGGGGGTGGCGGCGGTGGAGGGAGGGGGTGTGTATCGAGGGGGGGTTGGACGTAAAGCGTCGCTGTGCTCCGGCCGCTGCAGCAGCAGCTCTAGATCTTAGGCCCGGTCCCGTCGGCGGGCGGCTGAGGTTTCGTGGGACTCCTCTCCTTGGGGCTCCCGCCAGCGCGGAGTAGCCACTGCCGCCGCGCTGCTTCCTGGGGTAGAAGACAGGGCGGTAGCGGCGGGAGCCAACGAGTCTGGGCCCACTTTGGTCCGCTCTGCCACCGTCCCAGCAGCTGCTGAACCCCGGCTCTTCACATGTCCCTCAGTATACGCACATCATATGCCACTTGTGTGTTTTTGTTTTTGTGTATAAGATGGAAAACACTGGAGTGGATAACGGGTCTCAGGAACCTCCAGGCCCAGGGATACCGAGAGTGGTGCATGGTGGAGGGAGAAGCAGTGCAACTGTGATGCTTCTCTCGCTGCACCGGATGATGTTGTAGTGTTATAAGAGACAGTCCGTTTGGTCCTGGGTCGGCGGAGGAACCCGAGACGCCTGTTAGTGAAGTTGCAAGCCCCAGGTTTCTACTTCCGGTGGGGCCTCTCCACCTTTTGCTCTTATATCTAACTTAAAAGTTTCAGCGAAAAAATCAGTAAGGTAAAAAAAGGCCCCTGTGGTTCTTAATTGAGGTACTGTTCGTTATGTCCAGGAGAAAGCTTCTAGTTCTTAGTAACTGTGACCCTTCGTGAAAGCAAATCGTAGTTTTCATTTGTAAAAACATGTCTAAGGTTTTTTTGCATTTGCATTTATTCTAGTCCGTGTGGGTACAGTGTTACCACCACAAAAGTGTTACACGCGGGTACCGCTGTTGTGGGAAGGACCTAAAACATCAACTTCCTTCGAATCCTAGGAGACATCTTCACTTTTCAACACCCGGAAAACTAAGTTCAACATGTTTTCATAAAACTCTAAGTTAGAAAATCCTACTCCGTTCTTAATCCTCTAGATAGTTCCTAATAACTAAGCACACTGATATGAACCCTTAGATTCTTGACAAAACTGTGGGAAGTACTATTCTGAATTAATTTACCAGTGAAACCTACTTGAATTTAATGTTCAAAATTGAACACGTTTCTTCTCATTCTTGATACCAGAAATTTTTACAGCTCAGGAATCATTAAAAATCATCCTTCAATTGCCTTTTAAAAAAACACCTTAAATGGAGTCAGTGTGGGGTGGTGGTGGGAAAGAGATTTAAACATCCCCGTTTACATAGCAGCTTTATGTTGAGTTTGGGACAACTTGATATATTTGACAACAGTTCTTTTCCAAACATCAGTGATTACATCTCTTGCAATTTTGAAGAGGAACTTTATCGCAGAGTTAGAAGGTTTAGGATCACAGCAAACTGAAATGGTTAAATGTCTGCATTCAGACGTTTAAGTTGCTACATTCAGATTTTGTTACATTGAAATGTTTCTTAATGTACCAAGATCGTTAAGGTTGTATGTTACATTCTAGTTTGTAGTATTTTTGTAATGTTAAATGTAAAGTAAAAGAAATACAAAATATGCTGAAAAAATACAAGTGCCTTCTACTCCATTTACGTCTTTCTCGACTTTGCGAGATCCTCATTTAATTTTAAAATGCTTTTCCCCATTTTCCCCAAAGATTTGAGTTCCAGTGTCTTCCTGGAATACTTTGTATTTAAATAGCAAATGAGAAACTATTTCGCAGTGCTTTATCAATATAAATAAGTTAATGTAGGCATCATTTGTTTTCAGAATCGTTTGGTTCTTAGTATACAGGGTGTAGAGATAATCTTCTGTACATTCTAAGTGTAGCATAATCTTATCCTAGAGAATGAGAATTGCCTGTTTTAACCAAACAATAAATGCAGCCTATAAAAATTTTCAGTTTCTTCTATACCTTAATATAAACTAATATCATGGGAAAAAAAGTCAAAGTACACATGTGAGTGATTTATATCCTTTTCATTTAAGAAATACCTGATCTTGATAAAACTCAGAATGATATACTACCCTAGAAGAACTAATTTTTGTTTTCATTTTCTAATTTGGGATGTTTAATACGCTTTTTGATTTTTCAGAGGTGCTTATAATTAAAACCTAAAAGCGTTTTTTGTTCAAAACTAAGGACTTCAGATTTAGGAAGTTTCATTAGAAGTTCTCACCCGGTTGTTCTGGTTTTTATCTCTTTAGTAGAAGAGATACCTGGTATTAAAAGTACTTGTACTTTGAAAGATTATAGAATGTTTCACACTCCATGGGAAGTTTTATGTTTACCTTTTTAGTGACAAGTTTGCTTCATAAGATTTTCTGATAATGTAGGAAAATAAAAATATGTACTTCATATTTTGCTCTTTAAAAAGCAAAGTTGAATAATAATAGTATTTTTAGTTAAAATTTTTATCCGTAGAAAATTAACTTTTCCATTCACTTTTGAAAGCAAATTCCAGATAGCATATGCTTACTTAAATAGACATTTGAGGACAATTTATGCAAATAGTGGTATAGTCTTAATACTTACGATTTCATTTCTTAACCTAAATTGCTAGTGGATTTTGTAAAACTAGATTTTGTAAAGAGGTAAAAGAAACCAGAGTACCAGATGGCATTTCTAGAGGCAGAAATTAATCTGAGTTACATTGCGATGTTTGGGATTACATACAGTATTGATGAAGGCATCTAGTGCTGTGATAGGAGCCTTTCTGGTTGTTAACAGAGGTGATTGTTCCTCCTTACTGAGGATGATTCCTACCTGTGATACTTGAAGGAATTGAATTTCATTGTGACATGTACAGTACTATATATTTTGGAAAGTGCTGTGCTAAAATTTATTTTTGTTATAGCAAGTGCATTTGAAAGGAAGTATTAGAAGAATTAAAGTTTTAGCTCTTAAAAATTATTTTGTGTCTTAGTTCTATTAGTTGAACTCTTTCACTTTAATAATCTTTTCCAATTTTTGACACCTTTTGATTTCTGCTTTAAAATTCAAGTCTTATGACAATAATGGGGATAAGGCTTATTCATCTATATACTATTAGGTGGACTTACTCATGACTAGTAGACATGACCTGGAAGTAGAATTTTTAGTGTTTTCTGACAGCTTGTTTTATAAAATACAGATACACATCTGTTGGCATACCACTTGGGGATTGCTGCATTATGCGGTAATAAAATGGTTTGCTTTTTTTTTTTTTTTTTTTTTTTGGTAAGAACTGGTTTGTATAATATAGAAATATAAAACAGTTTTCTGGAAAAATAATTTTTTTGCTTTTCTAGAAAACTTAATTTTTATGTGCCTAAACTGAAGATCTGAGTTCGTCTAGATAGAAGTTTTGAACATATTTGCCACATAACCCCAATTTTTTTCTCCTTGTTTATGTGTGTGGAGGGGGGTATGTCTTAATTGTGTCACTTTTGTGTTGCTTGATAAAATTATTACTCAAAACTTTTTTTGTTTTGTTCTGTTTTGTTTTTTGTCTTTTTGTTTTTTGTTTTTTGTCTTTTTAAGATAAGATCTCCTTGTGCAGTTTGAGCTGACTGTGAGCTCACTTTGTAACCCCAGCTAGTCTCAAACTTGCAATGATCTTCCTGCCTCAGCATCCCAAGTGCTAGGATTACAGGCGTACACCACCACGCCCAGCTCTCAAAATTCTTCTGTAGTGTCACTTTCTTCATGAAACCTCTGACTCCCAGAATCTTTTTGCTGTGTGTTGCTTCTTACTCTTCAGAATTCCATTAATGAATATGTGACACTGTTTTGTAATTCATATCCATTCTTTTTTTTTTTTTTTTTTTTTTTTTTTGCGGCACCGGGGATTGAACTCACAACCTTGCGCCTACCAGGGGAGGCGCTTAAGGCACTGAGCCAAACTCCCGGCCCTGGTTTTTTTGAGGCAGGGTCGCACTATGTAGCTCAGGCCGGCCTTGCGCTCGCGTTGTAGCCCAAGCGGGTCATATCCATTCTTACTCTCCACCATAACTTTCTGGACTGTGAGCACCTGAGGGAGCTCTGTCTTGTGTATACATACAGTCGTAGGGCCTTCTATACTGGGTAGTACTTAGTAAGTTCTTGAGAAGTATGCCTTAAACAGAGCTGTTGCTTGTCATTTGACACAGTGCAGACAGTGTATTTGCTTCTCAATCCACAGATCTGAATCAACAAATTTGAAAATGTAGGGAAAAGGACGTTCTGTATTCTTTCACTTTCTGAATCCTTTTTTATAATTTTGTTTCTTAATTACCTATGAGAAAATGGATAATTAACTTCTTAGAGAACTGGGTAGAGTTAGTGTGAACTAATGGAAGAATTTTAGTCATAGGGCAAGTAATACCCTGCTTTGTTTTTGGCAGTGTTTAATCTGTATATCTTACTATGTCACTAGTTTTAGGAGATATTTTGTATTTGTTTTGCACCGGGAATCAAACTCACAACCTCACGCCTGCCAGACAGGTGCTTAAGCCACTGAGCCAAACTCCCGGCCCTATATTTTGTATTTGTAATACATGGGTAATACATGTTTTCTACTACTTAACCATGAGCTTCTATTATTTGGGGTTTATAAAGTTAGAGTCTATGGAGTCTTCCTGCCCTAACCCTTTTCCTCCTGCTGCCTGGTCCATTACTTAATGCAGAGTAGCTTTAATACCATCATAATTATGGAAATTAGGTAAGTTGGTTTAATGTATCATCTATCAGAGGCCCAAAATCCAAAAAGTTCTAAAACTTATTTTTTTTTTTGAAACGTGGCAAATTTCAACAGGAACGATCCCTTTTAACCAAATTTTTATTATTATCTCTCTTACTCTAATGTCCAACATTTTTATATAGGAATGTGGTTTGTTTTGACTGTAAATGCACTGTAATCACCAGAGGGGAGATGTAATGTTACCATTCTAAAATCTAAAAAATTGTAATTTGGAGAAATATCAGGCCTGGGTACATGATTGCATGAATGTGAGCCAACTTTGTATCTTTCAGAAATGTAGGAATCAGAACAGTGTTAATGATAACTAGAATGATATTTGGTAGAGATGCTAATACTGAATTATAGTTTTAGGGATCTTTTCATACATTTTTCTTGCCCATGTATTTCCCAGAAACTTTTTAATGACTAAGAACTGCTAGAGATAAGGTGTGTATTTTAAAGAGAATTTGATCCTGTACTCAGGATGCCAATCTTTTTCTGCTTTTACTGAATGGAAATGCCTTATGTGAAAGTGGATCCTCACTTAGTAAATTTTTACTATGCCAAGGAATACTAAAATAAAAGTATGTACTGACAGTTTTTGTAACAATGAGTAGACTTTTTTTTTCTTCAAACATTGACACCATTTTCCCACTATATTTAGATGTAGAAACATAACTTTATTGTGAAGAAGCATCTGGACAAAATGTATTAACTGATTATGTAATGCAGTATGTTTGGGAGAGGAACATTTGGCTTTGTGTCATACCTGGCAGAAATGTGCTTTTGTGTTATTTTTTACATTGTAAATCATAATGCTTAACCTTCATACAGATTTAGTGTTTAGTTTTGTCCTTTTACTTCATGGACCAGCAAAGCATTATTATTCATTATTTACTGTGGCATTTCAAAAGACCTGATTCCTTTGGCTATGATGCTTAATATTTTAAAAATGCTTTACAGCTTGCAAAACACTTTCACATACTTTATTCAGTTTTGTATGATTGTTGTTTTGATGTTAACTTTAATGTTTATGAAGTTAGAACAATTAGACTCTTTTAATCAGTTTGAAAATTAGAAGTTGGGAATTAGGAAGACCATTTTCATCGCAAACTGGACTCAAAGTCTAATTTATTTATTTTTAGTACTTCTCCATAGAGAAAATTACAGTGTATCAATTTTAGCAGGTTTAAGCAGAAGGTATGTTTTGTTGTTATCTGATTTTCTTGATGATTCAGGATATTTAATTAAATTGATAGAGAAGTTTGAGAGGTACGAAATTTTGTTTCAACTTTGACTATATTTTTAAAAATTGTAAGCATGCATTAAGAAACGAAACCTAATACTGTATTAAAACAAAATAGGTAACATATACTTCTACCACATTTTATACCTTTTCTTGCACAGCTGCTATAGGAGGTCACATGCTGAGCAAGTACTTCTTGTGCATTGCCGTGATTTAGTAGTGCACAAGTAATGTTTTAGGGATGTAGTTTTATGATTTTGTAAGCATGTCTGGTATGAAATTAGAAAAAAATTAGTTATAATTTCCTAATTTCTACTCACTTAGAGAGAAATTACAGGTCTACTCTTAAATATGTCAGCCTAAACTTAGAGGTCTACAGGAAAACCAGTTAACCCAACATACAAGGTACCAGTCTCCGTGTTTTTAAATTTGATATACAATGCGCTTGTGTGTGTGAGTCACACTTCCTAAAATCAATGTATATAGTATATGTAAACAAGTCTAGTCCATCAGTGATTTTTGTGAAGCAAAATTTATGAAACAGTTAAGGTGTTTCAGAGCATAGTTTGAAAACCACTGGACCTGTTAGTCCCTGAAGTCACTTCCAAGCCTTAAAATTCTGTACTTTTACAGAATTAAGACCTTTTATTCTGTGTACAGATTCAAAATTCCATAGAATTTTTGAGTAGTATTTGGATATGAATTGTTTTCATTTAAATTTTAGGTTCTGATGGTTGGATGTTATCCTCTAGATGCTTTCAACTAAATCCTTTAGTATTTTGAATGTTTGTTCTCTGTTACACATTGTTACAGATATGGGAAATATTATGGTGATCAAGTTTCCATCTTCATCAAGCTAATATTCTGGAGGAGGAGATAGACTATAAACAAATATAATTTCAGACAAGTATAACTTACGAAGAAATTAAAGGGCTAAGAATATAGCAGTTGAGTAGTGTTGGAAGAATAGAGATTATTTTTAATAAGGTGTTGAGAAACGATCTCTGTGGTGGTGTCATTTGAGTGGAAACTGAAGAAGAAAACCATGCAGATATCTGGGTGAATGGTTTTTCAGGCCAACTAAAAGGCCTTGAGATAGAATCAAACCTTGCATGTTTTAAGATAAGAAACTTCATAAAGTTTATTACTTTTTACATAAGTGGGGAGAACACTAACAAGGAGAAGAAATGATTAAGACATAATTTTTGTCATTTAACTGTTGATAATATTATGGACCCTGTAGTCTTTAATACATTTTATCAGAAGCTTGATGAAAGATTACTTTTCATTAAGAGATATTGAAAATGTTTTTTAGATCTGGTAGAATTGGAGGGTAGAATTAGTGGTAAATTGTACAGGAGAGCAAATTAAAGACATTCCTCAATTTGTGTTTCCTTAAAATAATAAAAATTTAGGAATTTTTAGTTTTTACAGTTTTAGGTAGACTTTTGTCTAAGGCAAGAAACCTTGTTTGAAGGAGTTAGTTTCAGAGAGGTTATACTTGAACAGAAGGGTGATTTGGAATTCACTTCCAGGGAAGAAGATAGGAATCAGCATTATATTTCAGTGAATAAGCTAGATTTGTAGAATAAACATGTAAAAGCCTTTATGGAATTCTGGATCTCTGAGAACTTAGTTGAAGGAATGAAGCAGCCACAATGTAAGAGACCTTTATCTTTTACACTGTCTCTTTGGCGCCTTTGACTCTTTTTAACAGTGAGAGTAATGATCAGATTTGTGCTTTGGGGGAGGTTTTAGATTCTGAAGTTGATTTACAAATGAAATTACTGTAGAGGCCTGATGATGTACTAAGCCTCTCAGAGTTTTAAAGGATTTTTTTTTCTCCACTGGATGAATTGAACATTTTATATTCATATTAGTGGGATTTTTGTAAAGGAATAACTTTTAGACTCTGCAGTTTGCATCTTCTGGAGAACTTGTGACATATACATGTAGATCAGTGACATATAAACCAGTTTTGACAGTGGGTTGGAATTTGTTACATAAATTTTGGAGAAGCCAAAATATGACTGTTACTTGGTACAATTTATAGGCGTGAGATTTAACATTACTTAGATAAATCAGATTAGTAACAACATAACTAAATTAGTGATAAAATCAGTCACAGGAGCTGATACCTATATTGTTACTTAGATTGTGCTTGCTTTATAATATATATGTTACTCAAAATACTGTGTTTAAGTTATACATTGAGTTTTAGATTGCTAGTGTGTTAATTCTGCCATGCAAAAGCAAACTAATGAATATTTTTAAGTAAAAAGAATTGATTCCCTATGAACATAGTTTGAGCAAATCATTTGGTAGGATCACTATATGGCATCTTAGCAAAAACTAATGTGTCTACGGATGGCGATTTGGATGTCTAGTTCATTGTTTAGATGGAAATGGTGATAACATTTGCTTTTTCTTCTTTTTCTTTCTTTCTTCCTTTCCTTTTTTTTTTTTTTTTTTTTTTTTTTTTTTTTTTTTTTTTTTTTTTTTTTTTTTTTTTTTTTTTTTATTTATGAAAAAAAAAAAAAAAAAAAAAAAAAAAAAAAAAAAAAAAAAAAAAAAAATCTCACAGCCTCGTGTTTACCAGGCAGGCGCTTAAGCCGCTGAGCCAAACTCCCGACCCTGGTTTTTTGAGACAGGGTCGCACTATGTTCAGGTGGACATTTTCTATTAAAGACAGTTACGTTAGTACTAAAAATTTACATGACTGTGCTAAAGTCTCTAGAACTGGCCAGCCTGAATTGACATTACTAGTCTTTTGCTTTTAATTAGCTATATGACTTATCGTCCCTAAATTTCAGTTTTCTCATTTGAAAAATATGGATAAATAATAATGTCTACCTCATAGAGTTGACTTAAGGACTTAGATTTTTTGTGGATTTTGTTTTTGGAGTGGAGCTTGTCACATTAAAGATCAGCTTTTGAAGTATAGGAGAACTAGCTACAATTTATTTGAATGCACTATGCCCTTGTATCAGATTTGCAAGTGTAAACCACAAGAACTCAGCCTTGGTCTTAGAGTCTAGACATGTTTTTCTTACCAGGAATCTTGTTTAGATGACTTTCTGTGGAGTATTATATTTGCAGTAACATAAACAAATCAGCATTGCTCTATGTGCAGCACAGTGCACAGCACATAAGAGATACATAATAATTTCTTTGTTAAATAGGATAAACCTAGTGGGTTAGGAGTGAAGATGTATGTCTGTTATTTACAGTCTGAAGACTGTGGACTTATTTGCAGGAGTTTTCTCTTTGCCTCAGTTTTCTTTAAAAACAGTTAAAGTATTTTCTCTGAGGTTTATTTTATGAATTAAGTAAGATCCTATGAAACTCCAGAGAGTAGATTCTGAACAGTGTTGGTTGCTATCCCTTTTTCTTCATGCTGAGCCAGTATTTCCAAATTCTGGAAGTTCAGAGGAATTATTTAACAGTACCTGACATTTATTTTTAAAAGTGGAGAAAATCAGGCCATTTATTTATCTTTGAATGTATAGGCTTAGGCTTATCTTCAGTGGAGAAATAATACACTATTTTGAAAAGATTCCACAGTTGGATTCAGAGGATGGATTCTAGTCTGGGCTTTATGAATTTATTATCTGTGTGCTTGAGCAAAACATTTAGTACTGAAGGGACTCAGTTTTTTAAATAATTTATGCCTCCCAGTGTTACTGATAATAATTGAGATAATGAAAGCAAAAGTGTTTGGTTAACTATGAAACATGTTGAAAGCATTACAATACTGATGCCTATTAGTGCTTGTAATGAAGCAAGAAGTTTTTTTTTTTAAATGTGTGATTAATTTATTTTTCCTGTTATGATGCTGTTGTATTCCTGTGCTTTGCCTTTTATGCGTTTTTATTAAATATGTGGCTTATCATTTGTTTTTGGGTGGAACTGACTGTTGAACCCTGGCCTTCACACTGAACTATATCACCAACCCTTAGTTTTAATTTTGTGACAGGTTCTTCCTAACTCACTCGTTTGCCCCAGGGTTAGGCTAGAACTTATTATGATCCTCCTGCCTCAGCTTCCCAGAGTCCTGGGATCATAGATGTGTGCATATCTGGCCAGGCTTATTGGACTTTTGGGAGAGGGGAGTTGAGAGATTATTGAAGTGGGCAAAAATCATTGTGTTCATTGTAATATGGTAGTTGGGTATTTTTGCACACTGAAATTTTAATTCAGTACTTCCTGTTTGTAAGTATATAGCAGGAAGTCTGTCTCATCTTTGTCTTTTGTTCACTGAGGGTAAAGATTATGACTGGTCTTTGATTTAGTCTCATGTTTGTAACTGTGTACTTTATCATTGTTAGCTGAGCATATGATTTGTAAACGTCACACTATGAATTTCATTTGTAGTGTATAACTAGAAAATTTCAACACAATAGTTCAAAACTATTATATATTCTTTATGTCTATAACATGGATGACTAGCTTTTTCTCTTCCTTAAATCTGTTAAGATCTTTTGAGTACTGAACCTATGAGACATGAAAAATAAATAACTATACAAAGAAAGCCGAGTAGTATTAAATAGCAGCAGTAGCAGAGTTAGTAAGGTGAATCACAAAATAATGAATGTGGAAAATGGTGTGCAGTGAAGGGAAAGGCATTGTTTTTATTGTCATTCCTGTAAAATCTAGTTATTTTGGGTTATTGTTGGGTTTGGTGATTATTTAAGCTTGTACTGCTATAAAAAGCTGCTTTCAATCAAGTAGAGTACATTTTCTGCTAAAAACAAATATTAAAATTCTAAAAACTGGAATTCTTCCACCTCACATCCTTAAGTGCCTTCTTCATTTTTTCATATTAACTGAGCAGATAATTTTTATAAAACATTCGTTACATGAAACTTAGGAAGTAAACTTAAAGAAGTCTGCAGATCCTGGTCAAGATAATACCACTTTATAATTTTGATAGTTTTAATAATGATTGTCAGACCCAGCAATGTGCTCAATCATTACATATTTAGGTATATTCATTATGTTTATTATAGTAACAGAAAGATAATTTAGCACATTTTAGAAAAGTTTTCACTATCAAAGGCTTTTTAATTGTTGGAAAATTACTAGAAGTAACTAGAGAATTCAGTCTTCATAATAGTCCACATCCCTAGAGTAATAAAATATAAAGACATTTTTGCTTTTCTGTCAGCTGTGCTGTTATTTTAGAAATGGTTTATTTCTTATATATCATTTGGCTCAGAGAAATAAGTTTGTTTGATTTCTAATACTGCATTCAAATTTGAGAAATTTTTATATACTTTGGAACAACTCTAGGAATTGAGGTGAGTTTTTTTTTAAGGAAAGATTGAAACTCTGTATGATGGTGTACTTCTGTAATCCCAGCTACTGGAGAAGCTGAGGCAGACAATCTCAAGCTCAAAGCAAATCTGGGCAATTAATTGAGACCATGTCTCAAAATAAATTTTAAAAGGCGTGGGTGTGTAGCTCAGTGGTTGGGCATCTTTGAGATAAATCCCCAGGATCCCTAAAGTAAGCAAAAAATTTAAAAAGGAGAAAACGTACTAGAAATAATTTCTTTATAACTTACCTGTTTTACAATTTTAAAATCTTGTATTGAGATGCATAACATGATAAGCACTGTTATTATATATTGGTTTTAAAATTTTTTATATGCTATAAATAAAATGGGAGGTTATGTGATAAAGAAGGTATATGGTTAAAAAGTAGTAATAACATACTTTTTATAGGAAAAGTAGAAAGTAAAGATTAGGGAAAAAAACAAAGAATAACTTCCAAGCAACTTTCAGATCTATTAACTGGGACAAACATCATTCGTCATTTCCTATGTATGTCTGTATGTGAGTGCTACAGACTCTTGGTTTTCTTCCTGATTATAAAGTGATGTGGAAATTTTAAAAAATGATGAAAAATGTGACGGGGGCATCCAGAGATAAGCACTTTCTATTTTTGTAATAGAAAAATTGGGATATACTCCTTGAATTTTAACCTGCATTAAAGCAAAAATAAAGCTCACATCATAAGAATTTTTCAGTTTTTCACTTTTCATTCAAAACAATGCTTAATGGCCAAAGTGTGTAAGTATATGAATTTTAGAGTTAGTGTTTTTTGTCAAATTACTTTTCAGGCTTTAACACTGTCACATGTAAGAGTAATTATAGTAATGGTACTTGCCTCATAATTGAGGAGGAGTAAATATGTATAGCATTTAGCATGGCCTGTAGTGTAACAGGATTCCTCTCAGTGAAAACTTTCCCCTTCTTAGGTAGACTATTCCTCCTGTACGTTCAACAGGTTAAGTATCTTCTATCTAAAATGGTTGGGAACAAAAGTGTTGAGAATTTGGAGTTTTTGCATTTTGGAACATTTGCATAGACCTCACAGGTGAAACATCCCTAATCTGAGAAATCTGAAGTCAAAATTTTCCAACATTTGAACCTTTTTGAGTAGCATATTGGTGCTCAAAAATTTTTTTGAATTAAGAACATTTCAGATTTTGTTTTGTTATATTGGAGATACTAACCTGTATTTGTTTTTTTGGTGTTTTTTTTTGTTTGTTTGTTTTTGTTTTTTTGTCTTTTCGAGACAGACTTTCACTGTGCAGTTCAGGCTGGCCTTGAACTCAAATTTGTAGCCCAGGCTGGCCTCAGATTTACAGTGATCCCATGCCTCAGCCTCCCAAATGCTGAATAACCTGTGTTTTAAGTAACTTTTTTTTTTCTTTTTGTCAGTACCGGGGATCGAACTCACTACCTCGCGCCTGCCAAGTAGGAGCCTAAGCCACTGAGCCAAACTCCCAGCCCTAGTTTTTTGAGGCAGGGTCGCACTATGTAGTTCAGGCATTTAAGTAACTTAAAAATTTTGTTTTTCATTCCAGCACTGGAATGAATAAGATCAAATCAGTCTTGTTTGCTGTATATTTGAAACCTCAGGACCTGGCAAATATTTATTAAATGTACAAGAGGTTTTTTCCAAAGCTTTTGCTGTTTTCTTGGTTTTTTTCTTACATCAAAGCTGTCACCGATTTATATTCTTAGCCGCTGTTTGAATTGTGTACTTTCGGTTCATTGTCAATGATATTGAATGTAGTTGTGTAAAAACAAAGTTGTAAATTTTAAAGGTGTAAATTGATAGTTTAGCTCGTTGTGGTGATACATGCCTGTAGTCTTAGCTCTCAGCACTTGGAATGTTGAATAGGATCTCCGTGAGTTCAAGGCCAGCCTGAATGACATAGGGAGATCCTGTCTCTAAAAAACCAGAGGTTAAAAAAAAATTGTATTTTAACTTTTCTGACATGAATCTTTTTTATTATATAATAACATATTTTAAATGTTTCTGTTTATGTTCTTTATTAAGTAGAATAAAGAGAATTAGAGTAACAATATGATGTAATAATCAGGTCTCATGCCAGATACTCCATACTTGGAGGGAGGGAAGTAAGCATTTAGTATTGCACAAATATAAGATGAAGTTAGTACACAGAAATACTATCCTGTGGTGATCACCAGGTGGTTTACACTGAGTAAACTGAAAAACGTAGTTTGAGAAAGTTTTTGACTAATTTAATTTAATGTGAAAATGCTAAGTGCTGTTGTATTGCATTGTCATTATTAAGCTTATGCTGTTCGGAGGACTACAAAATTACTGATATCTGTGAATGTATTTTAAAATAATGAGTGATTTGCTTTGTGGGCAGTAAGTAAAGGCAGGTAACATCTATGTTCTGTATTAAATACTTTGTTACCGATTTATATGTCAATATACCAAATATTTAACTCCTGTTATGTGCTAGCTACCTGTCATAAGAGAATATAATAGTGTACAAAATAAAACATACTCTCTGGGAGTTGGTGTTGAAACCAAAGGAGTATGGAGTATATTTGGGGTGCAGATTTGAATAGGCTAATAGAAGTCCTTTCCCAGAAGGCAGATGGATGAGCCTGAGGTGAAGGAGCAGTTCTGTACCAATCTAGGGGAAAAGGATTATATGAAGGGACAACAGAGTAAATATCCTGTGTGTGTAGTATTTTTATTGTCTTATTAAAAAATTGCAAGGAAATTTGTGTTGCTAAAGTGTAGTAAGAAGAGAGTGGGTACAGAAAGGGTAGGGAACCTATGCAAATGGGACTTTGCTAAGCAACCATAAAGATTTTGGCTTTTACTCAGGGTAAAATGATATGTCCCCTTAACAGTTGTTACACTAAGTTGAATTCTTTCCCTATTAGAGTTTAATAGAATTCTACTTAGTAGTCCAGTATAGATGCTCCTGAATTTGCAATGTGAGTACTCTGATTAAACCTGCACTGTACCCATGTAATCCTAGCACTCTGGGAGGCTTGGCAAGTTTGAGGAGGATCACAAGTTCAAGTCCAACCTGGGCAATTTATCAAGCTGTTGTCTCAAAATTAAAAAAAAAAGAAAAAAAGAAAAAAAGATGGAATGTAGCTCATTGCAGAGGCCCTAAGTTCAAACAAAACATGTAATTCATTGCAGAGGCCCTAGGTTCAAACAAAACATGTAACTCATTGCACAGGCCCAGTGCTGCAAACAAAACAAAACAAAAAACAAAGAACCTTAAATTGAAAGTACATTTAATTTATTTAAGCCACTGGACATCATAGTTTTGCAACAGGGTCCTCTAAAGTGTACCAGGTGTTTACTAATGTGATTACCTGGTTGACTGGGAGCTGCTGCTGCAGTCCAACATTGTGGATATTCCTGGCCCAGGAAAAGATCAAGGTTCAAATTGAAACATAGTTTCTACTGAATAATGTGTATCACTTGCACTATCAGGAAGTAAACTACCAAGTGTATAGAAATAGCTCTTAAACTGGGAAACGATATAATTCAGTTAGATGATGAAAATGTACATGTGCAATATTTGAAAATTCATACATGATTTAAATCTCTACAGAAAAATTACAGTCTAGTAAAGAAACACGTGGCTCGATTAACCTTTTTTTTTGTTGTTTTTGAAGTAGGAGCTGCACTGCATGTATGCTAGACAGGTGCTCTGCCAACTGACCTACACCCCAGACCTGCTAAATTAAATCTTACACTAAAAGGATCCTGCAATTAAGACCAAGAAACTAGTATTGCTGCTGATTTCTGATGACTTTTATTATACTGAAGTTTTTTTGTTTTGTTTTGTTTTGTTTTAGCAAGTTAATATGGTAATAAAATATTTTAGGAAGAGTTCTTTTTTTTTTTTTTATTTGAGCGAAGAAAAACAAAACAAACAAAAACTACAACAACAACGACAAAAAAAAAGACATATATAGTAAAAACAACAAGCAAAGGAGACAAGCAAACAACTAGCGTAAATACACAACATTGCAGGTTTACAAAGCCGGAAGATAGAAGCTTGACAATGGTTGCAATTTGCGCATCGTTATCTTT